>JAJJMJ010023132.1:0-29942 GCA_022059055.1 Vitis cinerea | reverse complement strand
CCCCCCCACTTTCTGAATTTGGGGGTGAAGAATAAAAAGGTGTATTTTCTAAAAATACCACATCAGTCGATACCACATACTTGTTGAGATCAGGAGAAAAGCATCGATAACCTTTTTGAATACGAGAATACCCTAAGAACACACACTTCAGGGCTTTGGGATTTAGTTTAGTCACAGATGGCCTTACATCTCGAACATAGCAAGTGCTTCCAAAAATTTGTGGTTCAACTGGAAATAGAGACTTCTTTGGAAACAATATACTGTATGGGATTTGATCATTGAGTACTATACATGGCATGCAATTAATCAAAAAGCAAGCAGTAGAAATCGCACCAGCCCAAAACTGTTTAGGAACCTTCATCTGGAACAAGAGTGCCCGAGCTGTTTCTAGTAAATGTCTGTTCTTTCTCTCAGCAACTCCATTTTGAGAAAGAGTATCCACACAAGAGGACTGATGAAGAATCCCGTGTTGAGTCATGTAACTCTGAAATGAGTTAGACATATATTCTTTACCATTATCACTTCTCAATGTTCGTACAGAGATATTAAACTGTGTTTTAATCTTAGCACAAAATGCGCAAAAATGAGAGAAAAATTCAGACTGATTCTTCATAAAATAAATCCAAGTCATTCGAGAAAAATCATCCACAAATGTAACAAAATATCGAAATCCAGTTTTAGAAGTAACAGGACAAGGTCCCCAAGCATCAAAGTGTACTAACTCAAAAATAAATTCAGCCCTCTTATTAACTCTTGGGCTTAAGAAACTACGGTGATGCTTTGCAAAATGACATGATTCACAATTAAACGAAGGTAAACTATGAAACTGAGGACATAACTTCTTTAACACTGGTAAAGAGGGATGTCCCAAATGACAATGAGCTTTAACTGAAGAAGCGATGCTAGAACAAGCAACCGACCGAGGTACCCACGCATCAAGAATGTAAAGACCATTAGATACATGTCCTTTACCAATAATCTGCTTCGTCATAAGATCCTGAAAAAGGCAATGGTCAGGAAAGAATGAGATACAATAGTTCAGATCTTTGGCAAGTTTACTGACAGATATCAAGTTAAAGGCAAGCTTAGGTAAACTTAGAACAGATGACAAAGTGATAGAGGATGTTGGTTTGACAGTCCCAGAACCCACAACATTAGAGGTTGACCCATCAGCAATGGTAACAAGAGAAGGGGCTAAATGTGATCGAAAACTAGAGAATGTTTTAGGATTACCAGTCATGTGATTAGTGGCACCTGAATCAATTACCCATTTGTTTGAGGAGGAGATAAGACATGTTTTACCTATCTCAGCAAGAGCAGTAACCGAAATAGAAATCTTCAATGATTCTTGATACTGAGAGAATTTTGCAAACTCATCGGCTGAGACCATGACCGTTTTATCATAAGAACTTGAATACGATTTTGTAATTTCTTGCAGTATTTCTTGGTATGGCCCGACTCATGACAGTAGTAGCAAACAATGTTGCTTGAATCATTGTTATAGCTATCAGAAGTCTTGCTTCCTCCCCTGTTGTTTGATTTTCTCCCAGTATCATTGCTTCCTCCTTTGGCAACAAGAACATTATTAGTCTGTTGGATAGATAAGGTACCTTCAGTACGCAAAATTCTACTGAACACTTCTTGAAGTGAACCAATCTCAGAACTGGAAAGAATTTGAGCTTTAGCAGTTTCAAATTCAGATGGAAGGCCAGCTAAAAAACTCATTACTACCATTTTTTTTTTCTCTAAGTTTGTTGCACCTTAATATCAGTACTGAAAGGTAAAAGTACATTCAACTCCTCATAAGTCTTCTTAAAATCCATAAAATAAGTTGTGAGAGATTTGGCCTCCTTTTCAGCACGATAGAAGGCTTTGCACACATCAGACGTTCGGGACAGATTCCCTTTGCTAAAATATAAGAACTCCAGATAATCCATTAATTCTTTAACAAACTCACAATGATTAAGTAGTCCAACAATTTCACTATCAATAGAATTCCTTATTTGTAGGAATAAACATGCATCATCCCTTATCCAAGTCTTTCTAGTTTCATTATCAGGGGTTTCCATGGTCAGGTGGTCATCTTTTTCAACACTACGCAAATAAACTCTAATTGTCTTGCTCCATTCTAGATAATTAGTGCCATTTAATTTATGATCAGTTATTTTGGACAGTGCTGGAACTATTTCAGTTATAAAAGCTTTGTTGTCAGTCATTTTAACTGATATTCAATTGCCACAATAAATATAATTCCAGCAGCAAACCAAAAACAGCTGATACCCAAAATGAATTTCCACAAGGAATCAAAGAACAAATCAAAAGGACAGAACCTGCCAAGGAGATGTTCCTCTCAACAGTTGATCAAACACCGGAGTGCCACCTGAGAATGGTCGGAAAGAGATGAGAAATGTCGGAAAGTCAGATCGAGAGATGGGAAACGTTGAAAAGTCAAATCGGTGAAGAAACGACAGCCTCACGCGCTCCCACGCTCGGGAAACAAGAATGCACTCCTCCCTGGGTCGGCGGTGACGCAATCCAGACTAAAAAAACGTAACAGGTTACTGTTCCAAACTGTTAGGAACAAAACCCAAAACCTAGAAAATTCCCTTGAGCCAAACGTGGCTCTAATACCATGTAAACTGCAGAGAAAGAAAATGAATATGTAAACTATATCTTTATTCATAACAGAAACATCTCTATTTATACATGCTATGCTAGTCTATCTAAGGTAAATCTCCTATATTTACATCCTATAATCAAGCCTATAATCAATACATAAATAAGGTAAGTCAACTACATAAATAAGGTAGATTCTGATTCTGTAACAGAAACTTTCAATTGTTTATACTTAATACATTTATAAGGAATAATTTTTTGTTTTGTAAATTTGACATGGAATGTGAAAATTGAAAATTTTGAATGATAATTCTTTTAATTAATGTATGAAAGGATATTTTCCCTTTCTCATGTGTATCCTGACAGTAGTTTTGACACACAAGGTTAAGTAGCATGTCTATCAATTTTTCTAATACAAAATGGAATCGCAATCAATAACTCCTTTATTTTTTAAATACAATCAATATAACAAAACATCTCTATAAGGGGGTGTTTGGTAAAATTTAATATTTACTATTTAATGATTTAAGTTGACTTAAAATTAAATTATATTTGAGTTGTTTTGACTTAAAATTTATTGTTTAATTTTAACTTAAGTATTAAAGTTATTTGGTAAAATTAAGTTAAAATTTATTCTAAATCTTTGAAATTTACATATTATCTTCATAAATTATAAATAATAAAAGGAAGTTAAGTAATAATAGAGGTCATGGAGTAGTAAAAAAGATTATGGAGGTAACTAGGGTAATTGATGATAAAAATATAAAATAAATATATGAACTTAATAATAAGTTAATTGTTTTTACTTATTACTTAAAGTTATTTTTACTTTAAGTCATATCATTAATTTATTTTACCAAATATACTTAATTTAGTTAATAACTTAAATTAAGTTATTAAGTCACTTTAAATTATTAAGTTGGTTTATTAAACACCCACTAAGTCTTTTTTTATTCTCTCAAAGATAATGTAAGATGAAGCTCGTGAACTTGTGGTAAGAAACAGTTGACACCGGTGATTTTGAGGTCCAATGGACAAGACAGATAAATTAAATCATTTTAGACTATCTTTTCCCAAATATGTAAATCAGAAAAAAAAAAAAAAAAAAACTATTACAAAGGTTATTTAGAAAACGTGACATAACCAATTCTATCTATATATAGTGCATAATATCATTATAGATTACGCATTAGCGTAACAAGTACTCCTTTTATTGTACCAAAACAATACTAAATAGTTATAACAGCCCATGATGTTTCACTTCTACTCGATTCCAGTCTTCTTTCTCAGCCCCATGACAAAGGCATGGACCTTGTGTGGATCCGCAAGAGAAGACGACACGCTCTCCTTTTGCATGCACCTCTTGGTCCAAGCTATCAACTTGGGGCACTCTGCCTCTATGCTGAAGTTGCCAATGCTCTCATATGCATAAAACCGGGAAGAGAAGGTCACCAAGGCCACATCCACAAACCCAAAGTTTTCACCACCAAAGTAAGGCTTCTCTCCCAGCTCTCCTTCCAAGAGCTTAAGGCACTCTATGAATTCCTTCTTGGCTGTCTCCTGCTCTTCTCCTTTGGTTAACAATATCTTCTTTCCAAGGTCATAGAGCTGCGTGAAACATAGTGGAGTCAAAGAGAGAAAAGGGTCTTTTTTTTTTTTTTGGAGCATTTCATCAAGTTTCAACTTCTTGTATAGTTGGACAAATTTATTAAGGTCCCTTCAGCATAGAAAACTCTCATATACTAGGAGCAAAATGAAGGGTGAAAGAAACCTATCAGAATCAGAAAGAATGTATCATATAGAAAATGAGACGAAAGAGATCAAAGAAAATGTTGAACAGCAGGATCACAAAAACCAAAAACTATACGCCGTTCTTTAAAAACTAGACTCTGTATCCTCCTCTTCCTTCCTCTTTTCCCCCTTTCTTGCGGGAAAAGACATTTGAGATCTGCTTTTTTGGATTGAACGAACATATTTCAGATTCAACATAACAAAGAGATCAAAACCCATATAAGAAATGTAAAATGGACTCTTGCTGAATAAACAGCAAGGAGAATCAGCGAAGTTCTAGTTTGACACCGCAAACCCCACGAACAAGCCATCAAAACTAAATATCAAAAGAGAATATGTGAAGAAATATAACTTTTTATACAAATCCCTCACCATAATCAAAAGCTGAGCCAATCTCCATGAATCAATGGAAAAGAATGATTTAAATCAACAGCAGACGTACCTTCTTGTCTATGTAGTCCGCCCAGAACCTGGCCTGAGCTCTCTGGTATGGATCAGTAGGCAACAGCGGAGATTTATGGTTCCAAACCTCATCAATATACTGAACTATTATCATAGACTCACAAATGGGCTTTCCGTTGTGGATCAGAACTGGGATTTT
The DNA here is from genome assembly GCA_022059055.1 of Vitis cinerea. Taxonomy (NCBI): domain Eukaryota; kingdom Viridiplantae; phylum Streptophyta; class Magnoliopsida; order Vitales; family Vitaceae; genus Vitis; species Vitis cinerea. The sequence goes on along the minus strand of JAJJMJ010023132.1, from coordinate 24,934 downwards.
CTTATGAACTGGGTTCACTTCAAGAAGCAGAGGGCTTTTGTTCCACAAGTCCTCCTCTCTTTTTTCGTACTCAAGGCCCTTCTCTGCCAGGGCAACTCTTACCCTCATACCAAAGACGCTAGCCCAGAAATCCAACAAGATAATCTTATCCGCCATTGCTCGACAAGATTCAAACTCAAGTTTTTTATGAAGAACACAAGGGGAATTGTTGAATACTTATAGCTAATGTTAGAACTTCAGATATTTCTAGGAGGTGGCGACGCTCACCCCTTACCTCAGCTTTTGTTTACCTTTCCATGGTATATTCTTACCTAAGTTTCGTGTCTCTCCAGAATTCTCATATTTTAAGTTTATTTATTTATCACCCAACTAATTTTAACTAAATATAATGCATTTATTTTATAATAAAATAAATATATAGATTAAAAATGTTAGTTAATATATTATTATCCTTATATCATTTGTATAAAAATAATTTAATTTTAAAATTATAATTTGATAATTGCCCTTTTACTGCTTACTTTTCAATCTAAAAATGTTAATAGATGAAAAAAAATTTAGTGGGTGTTTAATAAACTAACTTAATAACTTAAATTGATTTATTGACTTAATAACTTAATTTAAGTAATTAAATAAATTAATTATATTTGATAAAATAATTTAATAATATAACTAAAAGTAAAAAACTATTTTAATTAATAAATGAAAAAAAATTAACTTATTTTTAAGTTCATATCTTCTATTTATCTTTTTACCCTCATTTAACGTAGTTAGCTCAACGATTTCTTTTGCTACTCTATGACCTCCACTATTGTTCGACTTCATATGTTTTAATTATAATTTATAAGAATAAATATGTCAATTTGATAATTTAAAATAAATTTTAAGTCAATTTTATCAAATAATCTAAATACTTAAAGTAAAAATTAAGTGATAAGTTTTAAGTTAACAACTTAAATATAATTTAATTTATAATGAATTTAAGTTATTAAGTAATAAATTTTAAGTTTTATCCCTTTTAATGTGAGTCTTTATTATATTATCTGTATTTAAAATATATATATATATATATATATCAATACATAATTTTAAAAAAAAAATTCTTAAAATGTGAGCTTGTGAAACATGTAATCTAATTAAATCAACATTGAGAGAATTAAGTAAACTTTGTTTATGACACGGTAAAATATAGAAGCATCCACGTCAGTGCTTGGATCATTCCACGTCACTGCTGTCGGCTAGTCAAGTAAAAGGCACCGATACGCTGACCGTTCCCACAACAAAAATATGTCACACAAAGGCATAGCCAAGGAAAATTCACGAAGATGATGTTGATGTACATAGGTTAAATAAAACATATTTTTTAAGAATTCTAATTTAAGGTTATTTTTCTAACCTGCACCATAGTAACTAAATAAAAAAAATTCTATAATTACTCATTCTTTAAATTTTTTATATGACAAGTCAATGATGAAAGTACTTTTTCTTTTCTTAATAAAAAAAAATTGCGGAAATCATTAATAAGTGCACTGAAAAAAGATTTTTTTTTTTAATTATTTTAACTTTCAACTTAAGTTCTATAACCCAAAACTGCATCTGAAATCTAATTTTTTTTGTTTAAAACAGATTCCTAAAACCATCAAATGAATGAGATTGATTACTTGTTTAAGGTTTGATTTTTTTAACATTTCCTACTCCTCATAGCTTTGTTTTGAGGCAAATAATGATAAAGAAGACCGGGATAACTAATGATCAAAAGTTACCAAGAATCACTAGTTTCAAGTAATAACTTACTGTATCATTCTCTAAACTAATTAACAAGGATAGGATAAAAAAATTGATAAATTGTAATTCAACTAATAATTAATCTCATTGTTATAATGATTTACCTATTGTCCATATAGGTTTCATAACCCTTAAGTTTCCATACTTTAAGCCCCAAGTTAGCTTTTTAGCCTCTCATGGGGTAATGTCACATTCACAATCCATAATAGGGTAAAAATCCATAATTTGAATCAAAAGACACTAAAAACAATATATTTAATAAAGAAAAAAAGAAAACAAACCAAAGTTTTCGTTTTCTTCCACCTCCAATGTCAAACTCTCTAGAAAAAAAAAAATCCAAGATGCCTAAACCCTAAAACTAAGAGAGTTTATATAATGTCATCAATTACCTAACATGTGGTACACTCTCATTTACCACTTATTACAAAATAATTACCTAAAAAAATTACTAAAAAATAATAAAATGATGATTTCTAATCGTGTGGGACCCACTTAGGGCGGATGAAGTGCCCAAGATGCAATTCCCAAAGGTAGAGGAGGCCAAACATCAAAGTGACAGTGGATGAATTCAAAATTGGGGTCATTTTGAATTGGATTTCGAATTCATAAGTTGAATTTTGAAATCATTTCGAAATGGTCTTTTAGCTTTGTGCAGTTGTCTTCAAATAGCCATAATTTCTTCATTTCAGCTCCGATTTGTACATCATTTAAAGTATTGGACTTCTGACTTCCTAAGCTTCGAAGAGATATATGGTATGTCTAAAATGGACTTCAGGAAGTATGCTAAATTTGTCTTCAAAGTCACAGTATATGTTGCCACCGAATTTTGAGATATAAATTTCCATGCAACTAAATCTTGTTTCACGCCTCATTTCCCATGTTTTCTTGTCTTCTTTCTTACTCCATAATGGTCATTTCTCATCTCTCAAACTCATGATATCCTCTTCTTGCCTTTCCTCATGGTCCATGAGTCTTGACTTGCTTATTTCCTTATTTAACCCTTTCTTGATTTTTCAAAATTTAAAGTGATTCAACTTGCACCATTTTCTTCCCTTGAATCTAAGATAAATCTCCAAAATACAAATTAAACTCATGGCTAAGGTTTTAACATCGATTTAGATAAAGTTGGGTGATTTGAGTGTTCTTTGGTCCATAAATCATATCGAATATGTGCCATTAGAGCACATATTTTGGCTCCAATTAGGGATATAAGACTATTAGGGACAAAAAGGGTGCTAGAAGTCAAATGTAAGGCAAACGGATTCATAGAAAGACACAAGGCCTAGTTAGTGGCAAAAAGTTACACCTACAAGGAGGGTGTTGGCTATGAGAAAACCTTCTTATTAGTAGTAAGGTTTGTCTTAATTCATCTCATTCTAGTTATTGTTGCTCATTTAAAATTGTATTTCAAAAGAAAGAGCTAGATGAAAAGATCTATATGGATCAATTTGTAGCCTTTGGGGCAAATGGACAAAAGTGTAAGGTATGTAAGAGACATTAATCCATTTATGGCATGAAACAATCATCTAAATAATGCTACTTGATGTTTCATCAAGACATTATTAATTTCTTATGGGTTTACAATGATCAAGGAAGAACATTGTATGTAACTCAAATGACCCAATTTTTTATTTTTTTTAAATCTTGTCATTGTATGTAGACAACATATTTTTGGTTGGGAATGATAAGAAAATGATTGTCACCACAAAGCTATGTTTAACCTCAAACTTTGAGATGAAGGAAATTGGTGAAGCAAAGTATCTTGGAGTTAAGACACTTTGGGATTGTTCATGGAAATTTCTCAATTTACCCTAAGAGACTTGTATTAAAAAAAAAAAAATCCTTAACTAATTCTAGAGGAAAAATTGCTAACCCATTGATACTACTATCAAGAAAGGTTATACCTTAAGCCTTAGTATGTATCCTAATACTTAAGGGAAAGAGGAGAAGATGGCTTGACTTCTTTATGTTAGTTATGGGAGCTTGATGCATGATACGATATGTAGTTAGCATAACATCTACTATGAATTTAGGTTAGTAATCAATTAAATCATGATCTTGCTCATTGGAAAACAATGAAACATATACTTCAATACCATAGAGGGCCGGATATAATGATGCTGATTGGGGATGTGACCTAAATGAGCGTAAATCGACTTCTAGCTAGTTATGCCTTATTCCTTAGTGATTCACATATCTAAGGGTTGCAAGAAGCAACCTTGTATAGCATCATCAACTATGGACTTTGACTATATTGCTTACTCACCTGCTATTCAAGAAGGTATTTAGTTGAAGATTTTCTTTCGAGAACTTAGCTTTGTCACATGTGCTTTAGAACCTATATATTGTGATGGCATGGCTGCTCTTACATAGTACAAAAGACCTCAATCACCATGAAAAAACCACACAAATTGATATCCAATACCGTTACATTCAAGACATGGCTATGCAAAACGAAGTAATCTTGAAGCACATTTCTATGAGTTGTATGGTTGTAAATCCTTTGCTAAGCCAATAGCTTGAGATATTTGTTAGGTCATTGTGATTTATTTTCGTTTTTACTAGTTGACTGATGCATCTCTACAGATGCCATGACGCCCTCAACGTGTGATCAAAAGAAATCCCAAGTATCTTGGATGATGACACATGCATAGGAGCCATGCAAGTGGTTTGTTGAATCAGTCCAAGGGGAGAAGTAGTCAGCTCTGAGAATTGAGATGACTGAGCAACCATATGCAAACTGGAACAAGCCCGAGTAGTAGTAGAAGAAATAAAGTATCCGTTGCAGATTGTTTCATTTATTTCACATTCTATTTTCGTTATTTGATTTCATTGTAATCATGGACCTTTAGTTTCGGCTACACATGCTGAAGGTTTGTTAGGTTGTTTTATTTATAATCCTAGGACATGAATGAGAGGGGAGCATTTTTTATCCAATTACATTTGTGGTTCAATTCTCACCTGAAGAGAATACAAACCATCTTGTTATTGCTAACTAGCTTTGAGTGAGACCTCATCAAGTGGTATCAGAGCTAGGTTCAATGACTACTAACAAAGAATGCATTGAGAATCTGGAGACAGGACTCGGCAGTTTGCAAGCAGAGATAGATCGGATGGAACTCGGTGTTGCTAACAATTTCCCCCACCTTGAGGAAACAATCACCCGCCTCTCAAAAGCTTTGTTTTCCAACAAGAAGGGTTCTTCTCATAACAACAACCCCAATGACCATCACGGTCATTCTCACACCAATCGGGAGGACAATCATGATGAGACGGATGGATGGTGGTCAGTCGGTCTTTTCATTCAAGATGGCTAAGCTCAAATTTTCACAGTTCTCCAGGGACGATCCAATAGAATGGTTCAACCACGTGGACAAATTCTTTGAGTTTCAAGGCACCATCAACGCACAAAAAGTTTCATTGGCATCCTTCCATCTTGCGGGTGAAGCTAATCAATGGTGGCAATGGTTACATAGTGCTTATAAGGAGGAAGGGCGAATGGTGACATGGGAAATTTTTTAAGGAAAACTATGGGCTCGTTTTGGTCCCATGAAGTGTGAAGACTTTGACGAGGCTCTCTTTAGAGTTACACAAGTCAGATTCCTTCGTGATTACCAGAAAGAGTTCGAGAGGCTAGGTAATCAGGTTCACGGATGGACATAGATGGCCTTGATAGGAATGTTTATGGGTGGGCTAAAGTTAGAAATCTCAAAAGCTATTCGAATGTTTAAGCCGAGGACACTTAAAGAAGCCATAAACTTGGCGCGCATGAAAGACAAGCAGCTCCTTCGACAAAGAAAATTCACATGTCCATCATTCTAGTTCACGCACCACTCACACTTCCACCCCCAACAAGGGCTGTGCTTTCTTCTTCAATAAAACAATTAACTTGGAACGAAATGCAACAGAAATGTGCACAAGGGCTTTGTTTTAACTATAATGACAAGTTTACGACGGGACACAAGTGCCATGTACCTAAATTGTTGCTGTTGGAGAGCCATACCAACGACCATGGAATTATTTGTGAGGATATTATAGAGGAAAATCTGACATAGGACAAAAAAGAGGAGTTACCCAAGCCTGAGATCTCTCTTCATGCACTAATAGGGTGGTTCACACCCAGGACTATGAGGATCAAAGCTCAGATTGGCAATCAGGATTTGATGGTGCTCATTGATAGTGGATCCATGCACAACTTCATCAGTTCAAAAATGGCAGATAAACTTCAACTTTCAGTTATTCCTACGGATCCCTTTACTGTGCATGTGGTTGACGAAAATTGACTCCAATGTAGAGGAAAATTTGAGCAAGTCTGGGTTAACTTACAAGGTATACCATTTGCATTGACTCTTTATCTGCTACCTCTAACAGGACTTGGCCTCTTGTTAGGAGTACAATGGCTTCTTGTTAGGAGTACAATGGCTTGAACAATTGGGGCCAGTGGTTTGTAATTGCACTACAAGAAAAATGGTCATTGTTGACATATATTATCTTGACTTAAGGTGATATGTGTCAATATTGCCTATTTAAATGAACAACTATGACATATACAACTTGTTTAAACCAATAATGACATAAATAAAATTTGTTGAATTCTTTTATGACTTATATAATAGAATATTGACAGATAATTTATAAGTCAATGTATTCAAAGTACTTAAATAAAAGCAATAATGATAATAATTTGTTTGATATGTGTATATCTAATTTACTTACTAAGTATTATAAATTGAAGTGACAACAATAAATTCTGATTAAGGAAGTCAGTGTTTATTTAATAAATTTTTTTAGTAATGTTAATATCAATTTTCATTTTTTTTTTTTATCAAATTGATTAAATAATTTTTTAGTCTATATCAATAGCACTAAAATAATTTTTTATAAATAACTTTTTATTCACTAATTTTAGTGAAATAAAATTTGCTACATTATGGTTTTTTTATAAATGGATATAAATAAAATCAATACTAATAAACTATTTTTTTATTCATTGATGTTAATGATTTTTTTTTAGTCTGTATTAATATAATCTTGTTTTCATAAACTATTTTTCATTATTTTTAAATTAGTAATTAACTTGTATTTGATTTAAAAATAATTACTAAATTTGTGTAAGCTTGAAAATTAAGATATTCGAAATTTTGATTTATCAATTGTTCGGCATAATATCAAGTTTCAAAATTTTATTTTTTAAGTTAACTCATACAAATTTAGACATTAGGAAAGAAGAAAATTAATTATGGTAAATTGACATTATAAAAGTTATAAATATATTCCATATATTGATTCTCATAAAGTTGACTCATAGAAAAAGAATTTAAATTTTAGTGTGATAAGATTAATGTTGGTGAATTCTGGACCATTTATTTTCTAATCTCATATCTACCATTCATTTCAAAGAACCCTAAGAGATCATATTTTTCTCTCCCACTTCTCTGCCACCACCACTCTCCATTTTCTTTTCTTTTTTCTTTTTTCTTCCCTCCTTTTTCTTTCCTCGTTCTCTCTCCATACCAGCGCCTCACCCATCTCAACAATATCGCGACTATCAGTCGTCACCGACGGTGACGCTACCGATCAACGTTGTTTCTCTCTTTCTCTCACCTTCCCATCTTCACCATGGTGTGTTTCGGTATGCCATGGTGTGTTCGTCGAACCAGAACCAAAGCATGAAGGCTTACTCCCTCCTCAAGAAGTAAGGATTTGACATGTCATCCTACGGGACGAGGGCGTGTGTCAAGCTCTGTGGACTTTCTTTTTCCATATTTGAGAATTATAGGTAAGGAAAGGCTCATGTTCTTGTTGTTATTTCTTCTTTCTTTCTCTTTCTTGTTTTTTTTTTTAGGACACATGCTTCAATTTTAACCCCTTTTTTCAGGTAGATTTTCTGGGTTTTTTATGTCTGTGATCATTTGTGTGTCTGATCAGTTCAATCCCAATTGGGGTTTTGGTTTCTTGTGCTTTGACTTTATTGCAGTGACGAATTGGGTTGGGTTTTTGGTTTAATCTCTCTATGGTGTCTCTACATTTTTTTTCATTTTTTGGATCGGATTATCAGTTTGTGTTTTGCTTTAATCTAAATGGGTTTTAAGTTTCATAGTTTGTCTTTTCTAATCTATCTTCTTTTTGCAAATATGTTGTTCATTCCTTCTGGTGTTATACTTTATCTACTACTGAAGCTATTGGGCTTTTCGATTTTGTTTTTGTTTAACATTTTTTAATATAATCACATGAAAGTTTAGATTTTTGGGTGTTATTTCTTTGTTTTAGAATTTGTTAAAGGTATTACAACAAGGAATACAGAATTTTCTGTTGTTACTTTTTCATGGATAGTGGAGAAAACAGAGGAAAAGAAAAAAAAAGAAAATTTTGAATCACAAGTTTTACACTGTCTCAATTTTGAAAAAAATGAAAAAAAAAAACCCACCTCAGCAGAATCAAATAGTCTATCAAGCGTAGTTGAGTGGAAATAATTGCTTTCTCAAGTCCTAAATGATGAGAAATCTTGGATTCAAAACTTATTCTTATCTTTTCCCGCATTTTCAAGGAACCAAACACGAGCACCAATAGTTGATTTGAATCTGCTGATATGACTATTAAATTACATCTTGGAGAGCATTGGAATCAATATTAAGAGTGTCGTAACATGAATTTTGTGGGGGCTGCATTGATGTTAGATGTAACATTTTACTACTTGATCATGCTTATGCTGACTGCTGAACTCATTCGATTTCATTTGTTGTAGGTATTAAGGCATTTGGTTCCAATTTGATGCTATAGTTTGTTGGTTTCATCTCAATTGTTGGTACATGTTCGATGATCTCTGCTGCAAAGACCCCAACCTGTATCATATTTCTTCCATTTCTAGGTTTTTCCTATTTGTTTCCCAAGAAAAAAACATTAGCGAGGGAAAGAAAAAGAATTTTTTATTTATTTATTTATTTAACCAAATGGGTTATGTGGTGGTTCTTTAAAGGCAGTTGAAAGATATTTGGATCATGACTATGATATTTAAAAAAAAAAATATATTTGCTTACATTTTCTCACTATCCAAATGAGAAATTTTATAGATGTTTGATGCATTGCTCTGTTTGTATTTTTGTTTGGTTAATTTTTGCATTTTTGTGAAAGACTACCTAATGTGGACCATGTTAAAGGTTGTGGACGATGTAAATTTACCTTGTCCTCTGTTTGATAGTCGAGAAGATGGGGGAAAAATTGTTTTGAATGGTTTCTTTTGGTTTTCTTTTTTGGTCTCCACCAAAGGGGGAAATTGAAAACTTGCAATTAGACTAGATAATTATGTTAAGCTTAATCGAAAGTGATGTGAAATCTAAAACAAATCATTTTGTTAGGCTATGAATCTAAATCTCAAAATTTAGCATGTTTTCTTGCTAATCGAACAAAGCATTTGAGTATTTGTTTTATATTGAAATTTGTGTAAAGTTCCTGAATAGAACCTTAAACCCCTTTGGTTGACAAAATATGGTTGTATTGGGGTTTGTTGTTAATGTTCATATTGGAGACTAGGACAAACCAGAAACTAAAGGAAGCTCTTAATTCTTGTATAGAAATCTAAACTATTTTTTATTTTTTATTATTATTATTTTTAAATTCTTGCTGATGATTATTTGATTTGCTTGGAACCTTAAAGCAAAATGAAACCTTAATGACAACACATCTACAAGCATAATGGCATCCTGCCAATGCTTAAAAGGAATTCATCAATCAAAACCACACCTCAGCGCTAGCAAGATAATGCTACTGATGGGCCATTCGATGTGGTATTCACATTTGAAGAAAAGGTTTTCGATATGATTGTTGAACGTTAATGTTTGCATTTTTGTTTTGTTTCTAACGCAACATATATTATAGATAAGTTATTGAGCAATCTTAAAAATATTTGATTGTAGTTAGATATCTAATTTCTCAATTTGAGCTTTTCATTTTCTTAACATCGTTTATTTTTTCTTTCATAGGTTTGAGATAGAGGTATTGGCAATTTTAGGGTCTTTCTAGAGGGTGGTGCTTGAAGATTAATGCTAGAGATATGGTATCTACAATTGTATATATGTTTGATGTATTCTTGCAATTGAAAGTACCTTATAATTTGAAAATTGGTATTTTGATACTTGCTTCTTACTTTTCTATTAATGTGTGTATATCCTACTAGGTATTCAAGAAATATAGCAAAAAAGAAGAAGATGATGAAGAATTAGTGACCACCTCTTATGAAGATAGTATTGTACTTTTCAATTTAAGTTTGTATATTATCTTAATTGAATATTTGTAATTTTTTTTTTTTTTTGTATGTAGAAAATAGAGAGTAAGTAGAAAAAGATTTATTCCATTGTGTTGTTAGTATTCAAATGTATCTATAATAATTTTTTCCCTTGAGTAATAATTTATTTACATTGTTTTAGGACTTAGTTATTATTATCATAATTAAATATGTATCAAATTTAATTTGGAAATAAGTTTCATATGGGAACAAGTTTATTTTCTATTAAAACTAAAAATTATAGTAAAATAATATTAAATTTGTCATAGGCAACCTTGACAGATGGCCAATGCCCAACATTGACATTGCAATAACTAGAAACCTTGACATATTATCCTTGACATTTGTTGTAGCAACCTTAACAGAAGAGCAAGTTAACATTGACATAAGATCAAAAAATCTTGACATATGTTGAATCCAACCTTGACAAAAATGAAAGAAACATTGACATATGTCATACTAACAAAGATTCGATCATTGGTAGAAATAGAAACAACCTTGACATATGTAAATGTCAAGATAGCTTTAAACTTTTCTTGACATTGGCATAGATGACATATATAAATAGTAACATACCTTGACATATATACCCTACCTTGATGGTGAAAAACTGTCAACGAAAGGCTTTTTTCTTATAGTGTTGGAAAATGATGACCATGGAGTTTCATTAGAAAGATCAAGCACGTAAGCTGCAAGGGTTAGACAATCCTACCATCCAATCGGCTTCATTGAAGGTTATGTCTAAAGAGGTCAACCAAGGGAGTTCAACTTTTTCTATTTAACTTCAGACCATGAACAAGGTAGATAAACCCAATATACATCCGGACATGGAAAAGAAAATTGAGGCCTATACTGATTTTTTTGTGAGCCCATGAAGCTACCGCTGACCCATGCAATAGACTATTGCATTCCACTCAAGGATGGTACTGAGCCCATTAACGTACGACCCTACAAGTCTGCCCATTTTCAAAAAGCTGAAATAGAGAAAAAGGTTCATGACATGCTTAAATTGGGGCTTATAAAACCTAGCACTAGTTTTTTTTCTTCACCTACCTTACTAGTTAAAAAAGAAAGATGTGACTTAGCATTTTTGTATTGATTATAGAGCACTTAATGTTGTGACTATTAAATATAGGTTCCCCATTCCCGCGGTTGATGATATGCTTGATGAGCTCCATGGAGCTGCCTATTTTACCAAATTATATCTAAGGGTGGGATACCATCAGGTGCGAGTTAGTCCCTATGACACTCACAAAACTATCTTTTGTATGCATAATGGTTACTATGAATATCTAGTCATGCCCTTTGGACTTTGTAATGTCTCTTCAACTTTCAAGCTATTATGAACTCTATTTTTGACCATATCTTCGTAAATTCATATTAGTCTTTTTTGATGATATATTGGTTTATAGCCCCAATTGGACCATGAATCTTGAACATGTTATGAAAGCTTTTGAAATTTTGAAGCAACACTAATTTCTTATTAAAGTCGACAAGTGTGCTTTTGGGCAACAAAAATTGGAATATTTGGGTCACATAGTGACAAACCATGGGGTCAAGGTGGACCAAAGCAAAATTAAGGTAATGGTTAATTGGCCACAACCTAATAATACTTTAGAATTATGTGGGTTTTTGGTCTTACAGGAAGTTCATATGAAACTGTAGGCTCCTAGCAAGACTCCTCACCAACCTATTGAAGAAAGACCAGTTCAAGTAAAATGATGAGACCGAGCAAGCCTTCCTTGACTCAAACACACCATGACTATGTGTAGACCCTCAATTTTGTCCCTTTAGCACATGTCTTTAAGTTCGTTTTCAGTGCTCCACAGTAGTTCCTTGGTGGCCCATTACTACTCGTACAACTTACCTTTTTCTGAGTCACCTCGGAGATTTTGGTCGAGGGATTATCTGACCCCTTATTGTGACCCCTAGTAGCCCTATTTTAGACTTAGGCTTTTCGTTCATTTTTAGGATAGCTTTTAGGGTAGCTCATTTAGGCACCCTAGGCCCACTTAAGCACTTAGGCCCATTTAGGCACCCTAGATCCATTTAGGCACTTAGGCCCATTAGGTCCACCTTGGCCCACTTAGTCTCACCTTGGCCCATTTGGACATTTTTAGCGTGACTTGTATGACTTGCATGGTTACATGACTTTTGGGCTCGGCTTTTTGTTTATTGGTTTATTTTTATTTTATTTTTATTTTATTATATTTTTTTATTTTATTTTATTTTTAGTTTTAGTTTTATGATTATCATTCACTTTTTATTAGTTATCTTCCTCTTTATATTATTTTCCTTAACTTATTTATTATTTATTTTTATTTATTTATTTATTTATTTTTTACCGTTTCCTAATTTATTTACTTGCTTATCCATTCATTCAATTATTTCACTTCAAAAATTTCATGTTTTTGCAAGGAAACTTACTATTGGAGTTTAAGGAAGAAAGGACTCTCTTTGGAAGGTTTTGGAGAGGAATTTGAAATTGGGAAGATTGCTTTTGAATTGGAAGATTTAAAAAAGGATAAGGAGAAAAGAAGAGAGAAAATAAGAGATTTCGCCTTTTTTAAGGAGATTTAGGTTTTAGGAAAAAGTGATATATATATGTGAGAAAAGAAATTCTGAAGGGAGGATTTTTTCTGAAAATTTTTCGGGGAGAAGAACAGAGGAACGAGGAAGAGGATTTGTTTTTTGAGAGAACACGCAAGAGAGAATTTTTGGAGCAAAGGGTAGTGATATTCTTTTTGAAATAGAGAGGAACAGAGGATTTTCGAGGAGGGGCTACTTTAACGCATCAAAGACGGATTTTTTTCCATAACACAGGTTAGTTTTTGAAAGAGTTTTCATTTTTTTTATTAGATATCTTTTTTTCCTTTTTTTTAATTCCAATTTAATTTAGTATTAATTTATTTGTTAGTTTGGCTTGAATGAGTTTGTGTGTTTTAATTTTGATTCATTATATTAAAAAAAAAAGAATGATTTGATCCCTATTTAATTTTGATTGATTGCATCAGATTGAAAACATTTGAGTTTTATTTATTCATTTATTCATGCATTTGCTACTCTTTTAATTACTTGTATTTCATTTATTTATTTATTGATAAAGTTGATCCCATATTTGAAAGTTCATATTTTTAGTATTTTTTGATTTAATGTGATTCATTTTAATTAGTTTAGATACTTTTATAATTTTAGTTCGTTAATAAAATTGATTCTATATTAAAAGTTCATGTCTTTAGTTTACTTTTGATTTAGTTTAATTCATCTATTTAGTTCAAATACATTTATAGTTTTAGTTCATTGATAAAATTGATTCCATGTTTGAAAGTTTGCGTTTTTAGGTTACTTTAATTTAATTTGATTCATTATAGTTAGTTTAGATATTTTTTGTAGTTTAGTTCATTAATAAAATTGATCCCATGTTTGAAAGTTTCAGTTTTTTTTTAGTTTGCTTTGATTTAATAATTTATATTCATTATTTTAGGTGTTTTTATAGTTTTAGTTTATTAATAAAATTGATTTCATGTTTGGAAGTTCATATTTTTAGTATTCTTTGATTTAATTTGGTTCCTTTTAATTAGTTTATGTGTTTTTATAGTTTTATTTATTTATTGACAAAATTGATTCTTTATTTAAAAGTTCATGTTTTTAGTGTACTTTGATTTAATTTAATTCATCTATTTAGATTAGACACTTTTATAATTTTTGGTTCATCAATAAAATTAATTCTATGCTTGAAGGTACATATCTTTAGTTTGCTTTGATTTAGTTTGACTCATTTTAATTAGATTAAGCACTTTTTATAATTGTAGTTCATTAGTAAAATTAATTCTATGTTTGAAAGTTCACGTTTTTAGTTTAATTTAGTCAAACTCGTTTTAATTAGTTTAGGTACTTCTATAATTTTAGTTCCCTACCTGAATTGATCCATTTTTAGTTTTTGTTTCAAAATCATTAATGTTAGATCTTGATCACCCTTATCTAAATTTATATGCTTTTAAAATCCTAGCGGTTGGTTCATAAATCGATACCTTGTTAGTTTATCTAATTTAGAATGCCTTGCCCGTTGCTTTAGTGATCCTTCATTTAATTTGATTTTCTTTTTGAGGCTTTTGGAAACTCATGAAGATTAGCCTCTATTCTCACCTTCAATTTTCTTGGTTGTCAAAAATTCTAATTTGTGATATTGTTCTCTTTTGTTTTGCTTGGTATTTTGATTCATACACTTTATTGCTTTCAAATTAATTTTTTTTTATATATAACACTATTCTCAAAATCTTATTTCCTTAAAAATCCATTTCAAAAATTCATTTAGAGTTCTTAGAATCAAAATCTCATTTTTTTTTTTTTAAAGTAATGTGCAACCATGTTTTGATCGGTTCACATCTTTCAAATAAAATTACAGTTTTGAATAAAACACAAATCAAAGCTTGTGGTCCCAAATAAATGTGATAGTTCTAAACTAAATTCGTGTATATCGATTGGGGAATTGGTGAAACCCCTACATAAGAAAATCTTTTCAAAATTATTTTTGTTGCCACTTTTGTCACTTGTTGAAATCATGTCTATCTATTTTTTTAGGAATTATATACAAGATGTATGTGATAATTGATGATTCTGTATACTTTGATCACTTTTTCTATGCTAATTAGATAACGAGCATGCTAGGATTTCTATATTTTTTATTATTTGTTATCTAACCCCTTACAACTTGAGGAAGCACATTACAAATTATCTATGCTATCCAGGTATGTCCTCTATCACCTACTTTCTGAATTATGTGAATATGCTTGTCATTGTGAAATAATGCTTATGTCTAATAATGCTTGAGTGTTCTGATATACATGTTTCATTGTTTGATTATTTCTAATAAAATACATGCTAGATGATATATTGTTTAAATTAACCATCGATGTTTTATGATAGCGCTTGAGAAGCGGTCCGGGTACGCATCCTAACCTTCCTTTATTATGATTCGATCTTGTTTGGCATGCTTTTTTTTTTAACCACCTAGCCTACTTAGGTATCCATAATTAAACCGATTAATTGCCACGTTTCCCTCAACTTAGTCAGTAGAGACCTTTTTAGGGCTTAGAGGGGTGCTACCTCCTAGAGGTACCTTCCCAATAAGTAACCTGATCCCCGGACCAAGACTTGGGTTTTCCAAAGATATGCCTTTTTTCCAAAAATTATGGAGTCACATTTTAGGGTTTTTCTTTCTTGTTTTATTTTCCCTTTAAAATAAAAATAAAATAAGTGGCGACTCCAACTTTTCCAAAAATTATTTTTTCACAAATAAAAAGCGAGTCTCGCCGATCGAGTGGGGATGCACGTGAAAAATGTGGGTCCACACTATGACACCAATTTTGATTATGTCGAATTTCAGTGAGCCTTTTACCATCAAGACATATGCTTTTGGTGACGGCATTGGAGCAGTATTCACCCAACAAGGCCGATCCATTGTGTTCATGAGCCAAGCATTAAGGGTTACCAAACTTTCTTGGTCTACATATGCTAAAGAAATATTGGCCATACTTCAGGCGATACAAATGTGGAGACCATAACTGCTCAACAAGAAGTTCTTCATCTAAATGGACTAGCGATGCCTCGAATAGTATTATTAGAAATAGGTGGCCAAACTATGACTATGAAATTATTTATCGCCCGGGATGTGAGAATTTAGTTACGAATGCATTGTCTAGTGTACTTGGGAGTCCTCTTCTTAATGCTTTATTTGTGCTGCAGTTGGATTATGGGAAGACATAAAAACAACTTCAAAAGGCCACCCATATATGGAGCATATATGCATACAAGCCCAAAATAATCCGTGAAAGTCGTACACTAGGCGAGATGGACTGGTTTTCTACAAAACTCGGGTAGTCGTGCCACCTAACACTCCATTGATTAACTAGTTACTCCAAGAATTCCATGATACTAGGATGGAAGGTCATTCAACTATTTTGAGGACATTCAAACAGTTGGCGCAACAATTTTATTGGTCATCTATGCATTGCACAGTTCAAGAGTATGTTAAATCATGTGAGACTTTCTAGAAGAATAAAATTGACAACATTTCCCATGCAGAACTTCTCCAACCTCTTCCGGTCCCTTGTCAGGTATGGGATGATATTACAATGGATTTTATTGAAGGCCTGCCATCCTCCCATAGTAGAGACACAATTCTAGTGGTCGTAGATTGCTTGAGCAAATACGCACACTTATATCTTTGTCTCACCCATGTTGAAAAAAAATTAAACCACAAACAGGATCTCATGAAAGACATTAAAGCATACAATAAAAAATTGTGAATTAAGAAAAGATGACCTTGATTGATCCCATGGAAAGCCATTCCTATGCTCTTCTGGTGTCCAAGGATGTGCTCAATTAGTGAAGGAGAAAAACCCCGGGTTCAATTGGCTCTTCCCTTTCTACACCCAAAATACCGTGTGTGCTCTGAAGAGTTCGTTCGTGCAGTACGTTCTCTTCTCAACCCCAAAGAGAAAACATAGCAGAATAGGATAGCCACCCTGCCTTTTTTCCCTTATATATATATATATATATATATATATATATATATATATCACACATACACAATTTGGACCACTTGACTTAATGGGTCAATCAAGTGAATTAGGGTGAGCCCATAGAAATCAAGCAATAATGTGTCTAGCCCCATTATGGACCACAATGCAAAAATTAAATTAACACTGATTTATGGCATTATCAAATTGATTATGTAAGTCCAGACATAAAATTCCAACAATTCTCCCACTTGGACTACATAATCAAACATCACAACATACACATAATCATAAATCAATGTCCCATAGAATCTCATCAAAAAAACAAATAATCAGAACGCAATCATATATGCTTCATTGCTTGATTCACAGGGAAATATACAATAATAGCCATCCTTCCAACAATAGCATAATATTACAATACCAAAAGTGACTCCCACTAACTTAATACAACCTAGGCTTCCAACAACCCCTTTGAGATACATGTTCCTAAAACACAACTATGGGTAAGCCTTTTGTTAGTGGATCCACCAACATACTTTTTGTGGACATGTGCTCAATATCAATAAGAGACTCTGCCACTTTCTCCTTAACAAAATAGAACTTTACATCAATATGTTTGGAGCGAGAAATACTCCTAGTGTTCTTAAAGAAAGCAATAGCTATGGAATTATCACAAAATAATTTCAGCGGTCTAGAAATGGAGTCAATAACTCCCAAAGCTAAAATAAAATTCTGCATCCACATAGCATGACAACAAGCCTCATAACATGCCACATACTGTGTCTTCATAGTTGAGGATCTTGTAAGCGTCTACTTAACACTTTTTCAAGATACAACTCCTCCTGCCATCACAAAAATATAGCTCATAGTGGATTTCTTATCATCTATGCAGCCAACAAAATCAGCATCACAAAACCTAACTACATCAAGTATGTTGGTGCGCGATATGTCAACATTAAGTCCTTAGTTCCTTGCAAATACCTAAGGACCTTCTTAGCAGCTTTCAAATGTTGACTCCCAAGATTGCTCAAGTACCTACCCAACATGCCCACAATAAAAGCAATATCAGGGTGTGTACATACTTGAGCATACATAAGGCTGCCAACCAAAGATGAATAAGGAATGGTTCTCATTTCCTCTCTCTCATCATCATTTTGAGGACACTAAGTCTTTGAAAACTTATCACCCTTCACAATTGGTGCTCTAATAGAACTACAGTTGTGTATATTGAACCTCTTCAATATCTTCTCAATATTGGTTTTTTGAGACAATTTAAGCACCCTGTTAGCCCTATCATGAAGAATCTTTATGCCCAAAACATAAGAAGCCTCACCAAGATCCTTCATGTCAAAATGGGTTGACAACACGTGCTTTATCTCAATCAACAAGTCGGAATCATTTGATGCGAGTAGTATATCATCAACATATAAAACAAGAAATATGTAACTACTCCTACTGACCCTCAAATATATGCATCTATCAATTGTATTCTCTTTAAAACCATTTGGGGTGATAATCCTATCAAACTTCAGATACCACTGCCTCGAAGCCTGTTTAAGACCATAAATTGACTTATTGAGTTGCAAACTAAGTCTTTCTTTCCAACTTTTGTAAAACCAATAGGCTGCTCCATATACACGTTCTCATCTAGATCACTATTCAAGATGGTTGTCTTAACATCCATTTGATGTAGCTCCAAATCAAAATGAGCTACTATGGCCATAATCACTCTAAAAGAGTCCTTGGTCAACACAGGTGAGAAGGTTTCTTTAAAATCAATGTCTTCTCTTTGACTATAACCTTTAACAGCAAGTCTAGCTTTATATCTCTCTATTCGTCCGCTAGAATCACATTTGGCCTTAAAGACCCACTTGCACCCAACTGGTTTACAACCATGTGGCAATTCGACCAAATCCCAAACACCATTCATATACATAGAATTCATTTCATCATCCATGGCTTATTTCCAAGAAGTAAATTGAGGACAATGAATTGCTTCTTGATAAGTGACTGGATTAGAAGCATCATAACCATCATACTCATGCTCCTACAAATAAATCATGTATTCATCTGAAATAGTTGGCCTACGAACCCTCTGTGATCTTCTCAAAGGAATCCCATCAACAAGAATGCTAGGTTCCACTTGATCACCATGCTCTCTTTGATTAGTGGCTGGCAATTGGACAATAGGAACAACCACATTTGGAATATGAGATGTAGGAAAAGGAATCACAACATGCTCTTCTCTAAAAGGTATCTCACGAGGCATAAAATTTGGATCAAAATTAACTTCATCCTCAAAATATACAGCCCTGTCTAACTCAATGATCCTAGTGGTATGAGATGGACAATAAAATTGGGAACCCCTTGATCCAATTCAATAACCAACAAAGAAACCACTGATGGTTTTAGGATCAAGTTTCTTTAATTGTGGGTTATATGACCTAACCTTAGCCTTACATCCCCAAACATGGAAATGATGAAGACTCGATTTCTTCCCTAACCATAGCTCATAAGGTGTCTTAGGCACAGACTTACTGGACACTTGATTCAAAATATATGACGCGGTCCTTAAGGCTTCCCCCCACAGAAATTCTGGTAAGGAGGAATTAGACAACATGCACCTCACCATATCCAACAATGTGTGATTCCTCCTTTCTGTAACCCCATTCTATTAAGGAGTGCCTGACATTGTATATCTAGCATCAATGCCGCATTCCAACAAAAACTTAGCGAATGGTCCAAGATTCCATCCAGTCTCATCATATCTCCCATAATACTCACTCCTCTATCAAACTTCACAGCTTTAATAGACTTTCCCAATTGTAACTCCACCTTAGCCTTAAAGGCCTTAAACACATTTAGGGAGTTAGATTTCTCATGGATTAGTTCAACATAACCATATCTAGAGAAATCATCAATAAAAGTGACGAAATATTTATAACCCCCTAAAGCAATTGGTGTCAAAGGACCACATATATCTGTGTGGATCAAGTCTAAAGTGCCTCCACACATATCAATCTTCTCCTTTCTGGTCTTAGCTATCATCTTCCCCTTTAAGCAAACGACATAAGTCTCGGAGTCTGAGAAATCATGATTAGAAAGCATACCATCTCTAACCAATCTCTCTAATCTTTGCCTAGAAATATGACCTAGGCGTTTGTGCCACAACATAGAAGAACTCAAATTCATTCTAATACGCTTGCAACCAACAACAAAATTAACATAAGATGAATCACACAAAGTACCATGATGTAAACTGAGACTATAAAGATTGCCAAACAAAACACCATTGTCAATTAAAACTGAGTTGCTAAAAATATCCACTTTTCCACCTCCAAAGTGGAAAGAATAACCTTGTCTATCCAAAATAGATACAGAAATCAAATTCCTCCTAAGTGAGGGTATGTAAGCAACATCGTGTAACAATAAAAAGCTTTTAGTAGCCAATCTTAGCTTTATCATGCCAAAAAAATATACTTTCACTTTACTTCCATCACCCATATACACAAATTCTTCATGCTTTAACAGTCTCTTTTTCTTTGTCATCTCCTATAAAGAATTAGTAACATGAATAGTGTCACCAATATCTAACCATCAAGAATTGGCATGAACATCAACAATATTAGTCTCAATCATGTTTGCATTCAAGTAAGTTTCCATTTCTGTCTTATCAATCTTGGTATAATTTGCCCTCACATATTCCAAAAAATCTTTGGCCTTTTCCGTTTTTGGCACACATCCTTTAATGGACTTATCCATAGTGTATTTCATCACCATCAAACAACTCCTATTGGAGTGCTCCCATTTCTCATAAAAGAATCTTTCATCTGCAGAGCTCATATCAGTGGGCTTACTTGGCTCATCAACTCTCAAAGCCAAGTCCAGATTGTATAGAGTCATATGCACATTGAAAGACTCAAACCATTCCTCAAAATTGTTTCCAGTAAGAAGCTTGATGGTAGACAATTACAGAGTAATACCAGGATTGCTAGTAGCTGGAAAACAGAAAAATTAAACAATATGCATGTTACTACAAAATCATGTTATTTGCTAGTTTCCAGAATTACTCAATTTACCAATAGCTTGAAATTTTGAAAATTCCACAGTGGTAAGGACAACTAATTAAATATCACAACCAAGATGCACTAATTTTATTACCGAAAGAGCAAAGAAAATTAGTACGGTTCATAATATATAATTAATTTTCTTCACCAATCTAAGCATCCTACCAAGTATTATAATCATCGATAGGACAATTACGATACCCGTATGGACCTTAGTAATCACAATAATAAAACAGCCAAAAGTGGGAGACTAAATATCTCAACAAAGACAATTTAACACATATAGGATCACGATAGACAACCACATATATGTTCACTATTGTCATGATAAATTCAAAATATCTCAATTTGTACAACTTGACACACTTGGAATTGCGATAAGCAATCACTCAAGTGTTCTTCAATGTCATCATAAATTGAGATATTAAACAAAATAGCCTAGGATAACATTATTGCTATAAAACAAAAAATTGTACCCAAAAGAACAATAATAATAATAATAATAATTGTCCCAATAAAGCCAAACTTAATAAATGCATAATAATTTCAACATATGCATTATCAATCCAAGAATGGCAAGACAAACAACCAAAAAAAAAAAATTTGGTGACGTCATTGTCTTCTCCACGGGTTGAATAGACCTGGTTTAGGCTAAACAAATCTTGATGAGAAAAAAAAAATTCCGACCAAAAATTATGCAATTTCCAACACAAACAAACGGTTTTCCATCCTCAAACATTAATCCATCAATCTTGACCAAAAATTGCACAAAAAAACATAAACGAAAAAGCTTAAGAAACCCTAATTTTTGAAATCCCATCAATTGAGTTCCAAAAACCCAAAAAAATGATGGGTTTTCCTCTAAAAGGTGTTTTCTACAAGTCTCTAACATCAATTTAGCTTCAAAACGGAGAATTAACACCAAACAAAAAAAAGCCCCAAAATTGGCTTCCAAATAAAAAACGGAAACCCTAAATAATTCAAAAAAAAAATGCAGCTTAAATGTCATCCATGGTGGCACTGATACCAATTGTTGAAAAAAAAATTAAACCACAAATAAGATCTCATGAAAGACATTAAAGCATACAATAAAAAATTGTGAATTAAGAAAAATTGACCTTGATTCATCCCATGAAAAGCTATTCATGTGCCCTTTTGGTGTTCAAGGATGGGCTCAATTCGTGAAGGAGAAAAACCTCGAGTTCAATTGGCTCTTCCCTTTCTACACCCAAAATACTATGTGTGCTTTAAAGAGTTCGTTTGTGCAATACGTTCTTTTCTCAGCCCCAAAGAGAAAACAGAACATAATAGGATAGCCACCCTACTTTTTTTCCCTTATATATATCATATATCACACATACACAGTTTGGACTACTTGACTTAATGGGTCAGTCAAGTGAATTAGGGTGAGCCCATAGAAATCAAGCAATAATGTGTCCATCCCTATTATGGACCACAATGCAAAAATTAAATTAACACTGATTTATGGCATTATCAAATTGATTATGTAAGTCCACACATAAAATTCCAACAATCCATTCACGAAAAAAGTAGTAGCAGAAAAATTTGTGGAGGGAGTTGTGAAACTGCATGGTATGCCTCAATCAGTTATCAATGATAGGAACCTTATCTTCATCAGCAAGTTCTGGCAAGAATTCTTTAAGATGTCGAGTTCACAATTGAAAATGAGTTATGCCTATCATCCTCAACTGGATGGTCAGTTTGAAGTTCTTAACAGGTGTGTGGAATATTATTTATGTTGTTTTGTACATCAACAATCATGCCAATGGAGTTCCTTTGTGGGCAACTTTCACCAACGATTCCATCATACTAGACTGGCTCGTCTCTGGTTGATGAAGTCGATCATAAATTTATGGCTCAAGACACACTGCTAAAGCATCTCAAGGAGAACTTAGAAGCTACGCACAATAGAATGAAACAAATTCTAGATCGTGGTCGGCGTGATGTATCATTTTAGGAGAAGGGACATGGTTTTCCTCAAACTCCATCCTTATCGGCAACACTCCATTTTTAGACGAGCTAATCAAAAGCTAGAAAGCAAGTTTTATGGGCCATATCCAATTAAGAAGAAGGTAGGTGTTATGGCCTACAAATTCAAATTACCAAAGGGTGCGCGACTACATTCTATTTTCCATGTTTCATTGCTTAAGAAGAAGGTTGGTGATAAAACAATGACTAGCCTAGAGCTTCCAGCTATTGTCGACGATGGAACAATAGTTGTAGAACTTGAAGATATCTTGGACACATGTTGGGTGAAACGAGGAGCTAAGTTCTTTGAAGAAAGCTTGGTCAAATGGCGCAGATTGGTTGTAGAGGATGCCATGTGAGAGAGCATAGATGAGCTTATGAAGTAGTACCCTAATTCGGACCTTGAGGACAAGCGTCCACTTGGAGGAGGGAGTAATGATGCATCTCTTCAGATGCCACAACGCCCTCAATGTGTGATCAAAAGAAATCCCAAGTATCTTGCATGATGACACTTGCATAGGAGCCATGCAAATGGTTTGTTGAATTAGTCCAAATGGGAGAAGTAGTCAACTTCGAGAATTGGGATGATTGAGCAACCATGTGCAAGATGGAACAAGTCCAAGTAGTAGTAGAAGAAATAAAGTAGTCGTTGCAAATTGTTTCATTTATTCCACATTCTGTTTCCGTTATTTAATTTCATTGTAATCATGAACCTTTAGTTTCGGCTACACATGCTGAAGATTCATTAGGTTGTTTTATTTATAATCCTAGGACATGAATGAGAGGGGAGCATTTTTTATCCAATTACATTTGTGGTACAATTCTAACCTGAAGAGAATACAAACTATCTTGTTATTGCTAACTAGCTTTGACTGGGACCTCATCATTGACCATGACATTAGATCTTTATTTTTTGAGATATTATTTATGATATACCTATTTTAATGTCTAAGTTTAATTATGATATGACATATTTTAGCACAAGTATGGCAATAAGTATGGATCAACTTACTCACACAAGCAATTGTCTTTGGAGATTGGAGAGAGCAAAGATGAGATTCTTTGAGCTTGTGGCACTAGAATAGCGAGTTAATCCAAATCTCTATTAGTGTCACCTCAGAAAGAGGTTAGATGAGGTCTCTCTATTTTTGTTTTTTAAAATTGACTATGGATAAATGTTTAGATCCCATTGTCCATATATATGACTTGAAAGTAGCCAGATGCAAAACCTTAATATGGTATTGGGATTATCAAATATATAAAGGATTCAGGTCAAACACCTAGTGGCAACTAGACTAAGACTCGTACAGTGTTGTGAGGAAAGATATGTGCTCTTTAAGGAGAACACAATCGTAGCATGTATGTCATAGTACATATGCTTGATTTTATCTAAAGGGCAATGTTGAGAAAGCAACTAAAACAAAGCTAAGTGGTACGAGAACAATAAGACTATTTGGAAAACCGTTCATGTTTTATATTCATTGACAACGAGTTCTCTAATTTATGGGTGTTCTCTAATGTCTTAGATCAAGGGGTTTCTAACATGACTCCAAAATATCACTTGGAGGGATTGGAGATGCTAAAATTTGATACGATCAAATGAGTGTGTAGTATAACAAGACACTAGAGGAGATTCTCTATGTTGGCCTAGATAAGATTTGATATACTGCTCCTAATTTCTTTTTGCAGGTGACTTGATGGTCTCACAACTTATTAACTATGAATAGACAATTAATAAGATGGTGAGAGATGCATGTGCTTATGCCCAATATGTGGGCATGGTAGATGTTGGGTTTTTAGGATTATGATTGAACGAATTAAAGCTTCCATAATGGGCTAGCCCAATTAGGTGATAACTATTAGATTAGGAGTCTGTTACCATCTAATATTATCCTAATAAAAAAGGAGTAAGAGATTTCTTAAGGTGAAAAATCTATCCACCATGTAGAAATATCCCTTTCTTTCTCTCTTAATTGATCATGAGAAACAGTTTCATAAAAGTTCTTTAAGCATCTTCAAGTAATGTTTGAAACAATTCTGGGTCATTCTTACAATCATCATGTGCAGCTTGGACCATTTCTATTGTACTATCCACATCATTAAATTGAACCTTATCATGACGTTCTACCCTACTAGTTGGTGGTCCACTAGGAGCAGCTTCTCCATA
Source organism: Vitis cinerea (assembly GCA_022059055.1). Lineage (NCBI taxonomy): Eukaryota > Viridiplantae > Streptophyta > Magnoliopsida > Vitales > Vitaceae > Vitis > Vitis cinerea. The sequence continues at coordinate 121 of JAJJMJ010023132.1, read as the reverse complement.
CCAATACCATGTATGGTAACTTTGATCAATTCCATAGAAAAATAGATGCTCTCTAATTTTCTGAGAAGTATGGAATATCATATTACCACACTGAAGACGTGGACATTTAATGGAGTTTTTT
>JAJJMJ010023124.1:0-14474 GCA_022059055.1 Vitis cinerea | reverse complement strand
GGATGGCAATGGGGTTAGTTGGGAACCACCATGGTTTGAAAAATAAATAAAAAATTGCCAAAATTTCGCAAAAATCTTGGAGAAATTAATCATTTCATGTTTACCTTTAAAACTTTACGGAAAGCTTAAGCAACCATGAAAAAAGATCAACACCTTGAAGATTTAGATTGTCTTGAAAACTTAGAGTGACTTAAGACTTGTTGTAAGATTGTTACTTGTCAGTGCACTTTAGTCCAAAACTTTTCATGCACTTAACAATATTCCAAAATCATCATTCTTTGAACTTTAAAATATCTCATTTTTTTTAAATGGATGATTACTTGATTTTGATAAAATCATGGATTAAATTCTTTCTAAACTTGCTTTAAATGTGAAGTTAAATATAGGTTACTAGAGGTTCCATGCCTCAAATCGGGATCATTTTTATACTTTACATCGTTTGACCTGATAAGGTAGAGGGGGACCGATTGAGTCAATTTGGCTTCACCGATAGAGATGCACTTTACACATGCTCTTTCTCTCTCTCTTCCAATAGTTTATGTTCAACCGATTGCTCTATCCATCTCCTCAATCATATCCTCTAGCAATGTTTGATCAAGATCAACTTGGAAATAACAAAAGTTCAAGCAAAAGGTGATCCAAAATTGCTAACACACAAAGAGGCTCGCAAGTATGATTTTATAGTCGTATGATTTTATAGAGTCTAGAGAGGGGGTGGAATATATGAAAAGTGAAACCCAAATTTGAGCAGAAAAAGAAAGTGGAAGATTGTGCTAGTTTGAAAATGAGATTTGTTTATGATATATGTGAGAAATTGAGTGAGCAAGAGGTTCTAAAATATTATTATTTTTTATTTTAATATTTCCATTACAACAAACTTCTAAACCCAAGTCTCTCTTTCTTTTTCCTATACAAATGTATATTTTTTATTGTATAGAAACCATTTGAAATCCTTTAATTTTATTTTATTTACTTAATTTAATGATAATTCAATACATTTTTTTTATAGATTATATAATAAATTTTAATTTTTGTGTATTAGTTTGGAATTTTAAATTAAAAACAATCTTTTATAAAAGAGGGAGGTTGTCACACTCCAAAACCCACTCCAAGGGCATGACGGTCATTTCACACCTCAAACACAAATGCTCAAAGTGGAAACAATACAAACATTCGTATTATAACTGGAAATTTACCAATTGCCAAATTCGTATTCAGAGTAGTAGGATAAAATTCTAAAATCTCCATGTATCAACTTTAAAAAAACTAATACTTCAACCAAAGTGTTATAGTTCAAATAACTCCAATCTTTAAATAATTCAAATAAGAAATTAAGTTTTAAAATCTAAACAATGTCCAAAATAAAAAAAGTTTAAACAAATGTCCTAATAAAGCCAAATTTTCCTCCCAACAATCACTTCTTGCCTAAACTGAGGTTACTTAAAAGATTATCAACAAAGAGGAATGAGCTCAAAGCTCAATAAGGCACATTAATATAGTTTCATGGATCAAACATTTTCAATCATGTTTGTAAATAGGAGATATAATATATACTTATTTTCATGAAAACTTTTGAGTTCAAAATACTAATACATTCAAACTTTTCAACAAAACTTTTTCATATCCATTTCAAAACAATTTCTCATCAAAACCAAATAAAATATATTCAAAATATCTTTCCTCTGGTTATCAAATAACAAATGGTGCCAAATTAGATGGGACTTCATAATGAGTAGTTGGTTTCAAATTTGTTCTAGTTAAAGTGAACAAAACTAAATGTCAACAATTATACCCATTGATTAGGGCCATAAGGTCAACTATTATAACCGGTTGACTAGGGCCGAAAATGTCAACAATTATAACCCGTTGACTAGGGCCATATAAACTAGAGTAAAATACTTTATTTCATCAATTCAAACTTATAAAACTAAACATCATATCTCCTTAATTTTTCATTTTTTCCATAAACAAAGAAAATTCTCAAATATACTTTCCATACAAAACATATATTTGATCAATGCGTAAAGATAAAAATAATATTTTTACACATTTCAAAATACAATATAAAAAGAAAATATTTTCTTTTATAAAAATCTGCATTAATTTCCCTTATCTTGAAAAAGCGCTAAAAAACTTAAAGTATTTAGCTTGACGAATTTACTCCTCACCTAATATAATATCATACACAATTATTTAAAGGTAAAAATTGAGAATCCTAAAAATATTTTGTTGTGTATTTGGGATCCTAATTAATTTCTCATGCTAATATTATTATTACCCAATATTATTTTCAATTTCTTAAACAATAATAATATAATTTAGTGAATTTCCAAATTTTTTTATAAACTCATATTTCTTCCAAATCTTATTCTAACTATTTATTTCTTTTGTATTCTTAAACTAAATTAAAACTTTTATTAAAAACAATTACTATTATTATTACTATATTTTTTGATATCCTGCAACATCCAAACAACCCTATTGTACGTCACTTACAAGCATCCAAATCACACAATTCTTACAATTATTATTATTATTATTATTATTATTATTAATATCCTTATTATCATTATTCTTATTAATCCCAATGTCCCCTCTTACTTAACAAAATACCCCCATGAACTTTTAACAACTCCAACAACCCCACAAACTCTACATATTATTATTATTTTAATTTATTCCACTACCACCCTTTGCCTCTCACAATTACATATTAATATTTTTTTTCGCCGCACCACAGTGCCTCAAATTCAAAATCTAGAAACATGCAATTCTTCTTCTTATTATTTTTCAATCATTTAAGCCACATATAATCATATATTTATTTACTCATTTGATTTTTAATATTTCATTGTTTAGATCTATTCATCTAAAAAAATTTCGAATTTCCCTATTTTTATCAATGAAACAACTTATATTCATAATTTCAATTTTTTGATCTTATAATAAATTAACTAAACTAACCCTAATCTAAATTAAAATTTTCTAAAAAATATCTAATGTGTTCAAAACTATTCAGTGAATATAATATATTAATCTAGAGTTAGAATCTTATTTAAAAAAAATCTGAACTTCAAACTTTAGACCTTCAAATCTTTAAGTCTATGTTATCCAATTCTCTGATTTTTTATTTTTTTATTTTGTTAATAGAGTTTTCTAAACAAAGAAGACAAGAGAAAAATTTAATTTATACCAAGGATTATTAATTGTAAAATGATTCTTTCACTTTAATGAGTTTAATTAATTAATTTTTAATTTACTATTTTGCCCTTAAAGCTTATTTTGGGGTGTTATGGATGCTGACTTGTGTCTAGTGGGTTGATGTGATTTTATGCAAATAACCTTTCATTTATTTTTTTAGAATAAAAATTCAGGATTATTAAATTTAGGCATTTATTAGAAGGACATAAAAAGTTAAATTATAAAAATATATTCAATACAACAGACATAATAAGTTTCAATTTTTATTTAAAATTTTTAAGAGCATGATTTATTATTAAATATTTTCAATGAATTAATAATGTTTTTTTTTCTAAGTCAATTCAAAGGTAATCTAATTTATCATTTTTTTTAAAAAGTTTTTGCTAAATATTTTAATGATTTTTTAATAATTTTTGCATAATTTTAGCAAAATATCTAATGATATTCATAATTCAAGTATCGATATATTTGTATTTACTGTATTTACCGATATTTCAACCGTGTAGGTGTAGGAAATTCTCACTGGCTTAATTTAAATTTTAAATTTTATAAAAATTAAACACAATTTATAAATAACTAAATATTATAAATATCTAAAATTTGTTTTTATGGAAAGTGATATTTTATATTTATTAAAAAGTTTTAAAAAAACTATAATACTTTTCCATTTAACTTTATACATAATCTAGGTAAGATAAAGTCACATTATGCTTTGAACTTGTCTTGGTTTTAATTTTTTTTTGCAAATCTACTATGAACTTGTTTATCTTTATTCTAAATTCATTTTGTTAGGGGAGGGGTGTGTATTCGGAAGAGCCATTTTATTGTGACCCTAATTCTATTTCGAACAAGCATTTATATCCACACTTTATTCCATATTTCTTAATTTTTAATTTTTATTTTTTATTATCTCGGGAAACAAACACATTTGTATCAATCTATTATTTCCACCTTTCTCGCTTCAATGATGGGATCCATGCTCTCAATTGGATGACTAGTAAAGAAGCTGTGAATTCTCAATAGGAACCAAGGATGAAATTTAATATCATTAATTAGATTTTATAGATATATTAAGAAATATTGATAAAAATTTTGATAAAAAAGGTATCAATAAAATAAAAATTAATCATCAAAACTCAAATATATGTTGAAAAAACCCCAAAAATAATAAAATAAGTCATACTGCACATTTGTCACACTTTCAATACTAAAATGTAATTTTAATTTATTTAAGATATAAAAGAAATGAAAATATTTGGATGTATTTATTATGTTTGTAAATGTTAATAATTTTGTTTACAAATTTATATTTCCTTTATATTTAGTTACTACATAAAATATATATAAAAAAACTTATTAATAAGGATATTATCCTGTTTTTATATTTTTAATAATATGTTAAATAGAATTTGAAAAATGAAATAATTTTAAATAATTTAATTTAGTTTATATATATATTCACTGATTCTTTATCACCATTTCAGAAATTTAAAATTTTAAAAATATATAAAATGAAGACCTTAAGTCCTTAATTGTGAAAGAAAATTAACAAAAAGATTGACAGTAGAAAAAGTTAAGTTAAAGAAAAATATTAAAAAAATCTTTAAATTATTTAGAGAAATAAATTTAAGATAAAAGATTCATGAAAAGTAAAAAATGAAGAAAAGTTGAAGCTTTAAAATTTATTTAGATAAATAAGATTAAGAAAAAGAATTTATGATAAAAAAAAAAAATTAAGCGAAGATATAAGAAAGGAAGACAACTTTCTAAACCAAACAGTGACTCTAATCCATTCAAACTTTGCACACACCAACCTGACCCTCTTGTTAACTCGTCAAAGTTTTCCAAGTTGCAGCCCAACAGAAATTCTCAATGTCCAAAACAGCATTTGAATCTAAGGCTTCATATCATTTGAGTCTAAGGCTTCATATCATTTGCCTAATTCTCAATGTTCTGCTATTTTTGGACTTGAAAAACCAACAGATTTGGGGCCTTTTTGATTGTGAAAATGAAACATTTTGTGTGGTTCCAATTTTGTTGTGTGGAAGTAAGACTAAACTTGATCTTCCTTCAATTTGTCTCATCCTCAGCTAAGCCATCGTTTTATCCTCAATCTAGTTAGAAATTCTTCACCAAATATTCAATCATTTTGCATCAAAAGCCGATAAAAACCAGGTTTAATTAAGGAAAACATACCTTGCCTTAACATACAATACAAAGAGCTAATAGAAATGACCTTTCCATGTATTAAGAAAAATGAGTACATTCTCTACAATTGCTGTTTTTCACTATCTGAAAGGTCCAAAGAAACAATATGAGACAGCATGAAAAATAATTTGGACTCCAATGACGACTCATTTCTTTAGACAGACATGGAATCCACAAGACAACTGTTACTTACGTTTTTTTCTATTTACATCAGGCGTTGCTCACAATGTACTTTTCTGTATCATGGGTTTGATGAGTTCCGAGCTTCGGATTTGGAGTCAGCAGTGCGTTTTGTGTACAAAGAGCCTACAGCTGAAACTTCAGGTGACGAGACCATTGCAGAAAGGGGCTGGAAATTTGTATTTCCAACAAACCAGTAAAGAGCCCACTTCAAATTGCAGAGGGTGTATTTGAGAGCTTTGGTCCAATTCTCCTGCTTGTTGAAGCTCTTGAGTGATGGAGTAGTTTTCCACGTTGTCGTTCTCAATCCTGCAAGACCAGTCTTGGATTATTACACCACGAGACAAGAAAATCTATTTTTGTTGAATAACATGTATAATGATTCCAAGTAGTCCAAACCATGACAAAATTTGTCAGTTTTACATCTAAAATACTGATATCAATGCAAGAATTACTACTCAGGCCAATTCTTTTAAATCGATCACTTGTGATTCTTCTATTAACATTTTTATAGGTATGCTATCATGTGCATCTCACTAGGGAAACTCCCAATCCTAGAGGATGGCAGTGGGATGATCCAGATCAATATGAATACATGGGACACAGGGTGAGTATGTTATGCCTAGATCATTGAAGGTGATACATCTAAGATCCATCCATCATGGAAGTATATTGGTAAATACTTAAATCTAGATTCAATACATTTGTTAAATTCTGCCTTGAATGGAAGAGTGAAGGACTGGATGGAATAGCAATACATCTCACAAAAGTGGCAATGTTAAAATTGGTTTAACAACCTAAGCAAGACAATATTCATTGTAAACATCAAGTGTAGGGAGTAGTCCAAGTGTCATACACATAAAAAATTCTCAAATTTTCTTTCTCCAACTGTTAATCACTGTGTAACCTAGAACTGATTCAACAAAGATGAGTTAATCAAAGCATATACATTTCGACAATTCAATATGAAAATATTTCTCATTGAACATGTAATACCTCAAAATAAACTTTAGGGGCAAAATAGTAAATTAAAAATTAATTAATTAAACTCATTAAAGGTAAAAGACTCCTTTTACAATTAAAATCTTAGGTATAAATTAGATTTTCCTCTTATCTTCTTTATTTAGAAAACTCTATTAACAAAAAATCAAAGGATTTGAGAACGTAGGGTTAAAGGTTTGGAGGTGTAGAGTTCGAAGTTCAGATTTTTTTTTTTTAGGTAATATTTTTAATCTTTAAATTAATATTTTATATTCGTTAATTAGTTTTGAACACTTTAGATATTCTTTGGAATATCTCAATTTTGATTAGAGTTCGTTTAATTAATTTCTAGGTTAAAAAGATTAAAAATTTATGAGCATAGTTTGATTTATTAATGGAGATCGATAAAATTTAATTACTCAAATGAATTGATCTAGATAAAAAAAAATTATATAATTTCGGATGTGAAAATTACATAAAATTTGTGAGTATGGGGGTTAAAAGTTTTGACTTTAGAGAGGGAAAAAAAATAAAAAATGATTAAAAATGCGTAGGAAGGATTTGACATGTTGATAAATAAATAAATAAATAAATTAAAATAAAATAAATTGTATGGGGTATTTGTTAAGTTTAGGAGATTTAAATAATATTAATAATAGTTTAATGCAAATAATTATTCTTAAAAGATTTAATTTAGATAAGTTAGAAAAAAAAAAAAGAAATAAATTATTGTTTAGGAACTTGAAAATAATATTGGATGGTAATAATGTTAATATAGGAAATTAATTAGAATTATAAAAACTAAATAAAATATTTTTAGAATTGTTAAATCTATATATTTAGATAAATAATCAATAATGAATGTGGTGCTTGATATTATGTTAGGTGAGGAGAAAATTCTTCAAGAGTTAAATACTTCAAGTTTTTGAGTGCTTCTTCAAGATAAGGGAAATTAATGCAGATTTTTATAAAAGAAAATAATTTCTTTTTTATATTGTATTTTGAAATGTGTAAAAATATTATTTTTATCTTTTCGCATAGATCAAATATGTGTTTTGTATGGAAAGTATATTTGAGAATTTTCTTTGTTTATGAAAAATGAAAAATTTTAGAGATATAATATTTTGTTTTGCAAGTTTGAATTAATGAAATAAAGTGTTATAATTGTTGATATTTTTATGACCCTAGTTAACGGGTTATAAATGTTGACATATTCGGCCATAATCAACAGGTTATAATAGTTGATATTATATGACCATAGTCAACGGGTTATAATAGTTGATATTATATGACCATAGTCAACGGGTTATAATAGTTGACCATATGATCCTAGTCAACGGGTTATAATAGTTGACATTTGGTTTTATTCACCTTAACTAGAACAAATTGAAAACTAGTCACTCATTTGTGAAGTCTCACCTAATTGGACATCATTTGTAATTTGATAACTAGAGTAAAGATACTTTGAATGCATTTGATTTGGTTTTGATGAGAAATTGTTTTGAAATGGATGTGAGAAAGTTTGTTGAAAAGTTTGAATATATTAGTATTTTGAATTCAAAAGTTTTTTATGAAAATGAATATATGTTATATCTCATGTTTATAATTATAATTAAAAATGTTTGATCTATAAAACTGCATTGATGTTCCTTAATGAGCTTTAAGCTCATGTCTCTTTGTTGATAATTTTTCAGGTAGTCTCAGTTCGACCGAGGAATGATGGCTAAGCTGAGAAATTTTTCTTTGTTAGGATTTTGGTTCAAACTTTATTTTGGACATTGTTTATATGTTAAAATTTAATTCTCGTTTAAATTATTTGAATTTAGAGTTATTTGGACAATAACACTCTGGTTGATGTGTTAGTATTTTTTTAAAGTTAATACTTGGAGATTTTAGAATTTTGTCCTACTACTCTGAATAACAATTTGGTAATCAGTAAATTTCCAATTACAATATGAATATTTGTATCGTTTCCGCTTTGAGCCTTTGGGCCTGAGGTGTGAAATGACCGTCATGCTCTTGAAATGGGTTTTGGGGCGTGACAGAACATGCAAAGGAATGCATAGTTTATGGCTAATTAAAAAGAAACTTACTTATAAGGTTGCTTGAAACATTTCTCTAGTGGAATGTTGTTATCTTGATCCTTGGAATTGGCAAAATGGGCAAAGTCCTTAAGGCATGTCAAGAATAACTTCATTGCTTTGTCATAGCATGTGCTCCAAAACAAGTTCACGGGACCAAACCTAAGAAATACTTGAATCAATCAAAAGATCCAATATATAATTGGGGAACAATGAGCCAGATTTATATATGGATAGGATTTTTTTTTGTGATAGGATTTCAATAATCCAATTTCCAAATACTCCCCTAAATTGGATCAGTTAGGGCTTCGATTATTCGTTTATTCGATTCGTCTCCCTTATCCAGTCAAATTTTATCCTCTTCCCAACATACCCGATGATGGAGATCTACTACCTATTCGACAAACTCCTGGATGGAAAAACTCTAACCATTCGACTTACATCACCCACAATCTCCGGCGACGTCATAAAGGGCCATCTCCACCGTATCACATCGATCTCTGTCCACCTCTAGCGTTTGGTTTTGCAATCACATCAATCTATGACGAAACCCTAATTGTCGCCGATAAGGGAAGCGATATCTTCCCAATGGTGCACCTTCTTCTGCGTTTTCCCAGCGGCAAGGGTGGTTTTTGTTCGCTCTTACGTGGGACGGCGACAAAGAAGTGGCAGAAGAAGACGAATAATTTTGATGCATGTAGGAATATGAGTGGACGGAGGCTGAGGCATGTCAATGCTGAGAAGAAGTTGGAGAAGTGGAGGACAAAGGTGGCGGAAAGAGAGCTAGAGAGGATGGCGTAGGATTAAATAAAGAAGACGACAAAGAAGGGAAAAAGTGGTAATGGAAGTGGGGTGGCTGTGGTGGCGGAGAAGTATGTGGAGAAGTATAAGGAAGAGTCGGTGAAGTGTGTGGTAAAGGTGGAGGCATCAATGAGGGAGGCGATGGGCGGATTTGGGAAGCGAAAGGGCACAGAGGTGGTGACCTCAGCTTCTGATGCAAAAAAATTGAAGATTTGGTAAAATCTCTAATTCGACAGGGTTTTGATTAGAGTTAATTGTAACAACGTTTGGTTGCTGAGAAAATTGGGGAATAATGGAAAATAAAGGGCCTATTTGGTTAGGTTAGGGTTTTCAATTGTAAAATTACTCTCTTTTCAAAATAGACTTTTGTAACTCCAAAAAGGGAAACCTTATGTGTACCAATCCAAACAGTACCGTAGATTCAAATTTTTGGTTTATACATTATGCATTTTTTCTGGCTAATTTTCTTACCAATCCAAACAGTACCGTAGATTCAAAAAGCTATTTTTGTTCACAATCTCATGGAGCACATAAGTTTTATCCATGCAAACATTTTATTTTCGCAAATTCATTTTTCTTTTCACTTACATTCTCATTTATATGCTTTGTCGTGCATGCATGCATGTGTATATAGCTACATTCCTTACTCCCTGAGAGTTACACCATTCTAAGTAAAGGAAAAATACATTCCCAAGAAAGAAAACATATTGTGATGTCAAATTGTCCACATTTATCATTCGCTGGAGCAAAACAAATTGGGAACGGATGGCAACAGCCTCAGGTCAAATTGTCCACATTTCTACTTCGCTAGAGCAAAACAAATTGGGGAAGCATGGCAACGACCTCCAAAAAGATTGAAAATAATGCTCAGAAGATCTGCAATAGATTTACATTAGCAATAGTAGTATACCAAATTGCAGCTACAAGATCAAGAATTAAGCAAAAAAAGGAAAAAAAAAAAAAACCATTGGGATTTGAGAACAAAGAAGGTGTGAAAAAACACAAAGATTCTTAATTTTCTTGGACAATAGGTTTACATTAGCAATAGCAGTAGGCCAAATTGCAGCTACAAGATCAAGAATTAAGCAAAAAAGGAAAAAAAAAACTATTGGGATTTGAGAACCAAGAAAGTGTGACAAAACACAGATATTCTCTTCATTTTCTTGGACAATTAGAACTAATGGAATAGTATAAAAAATAATAATGATTTACAATGGCGTTTTTAACACTATCTTATTCTTTTAAAAAGTTTTCAAGCGCCATCAAATATGCACCAAAGATTGTTATAAAAACAGATTTAAAAAAAAAAGAAAAAAAAAGAACATTTCCACAACATAACATGTTTACCCATCTTAGATACATAGTTTTAAAAGGCTCAAGGCGCACCAAGACACAAAGTAGTCCTGAAGCTTGAGGCATAAGGCGCACACTTTAGTGAAATAAGGTGCACCCTAATTTATATATATTTTTCATCTATTTTTCTCCCATTTTTCTCTATTCCTCATATTTTTCCTCTTCTTCTTCGTCTTCTTCACTTTTCCACTGCACGATTGAGGCTAGGGCAAAATTTGGAAGAGTTGTCGAGTTGAAAACAACTAGAAAAAGGGACTGGAATGGAAAACAGGGTCAAAACACCATCGTTTTGGCCTGTTTTTTATTTTAAAAGAATAGACTTCAATTGGGGAATAATGGAAAATAAAGAGCCTATTTGGTTAGGTTAGGGTTTTCAATTGTAAAATTACTCTCTTTTCAAAATAGACTTTTGTAACTCCAAAAAAGGGAAACCCTATGTGTACCAATCCAAACAGTAATGCAGATTCAAATTTTAGGTTTATACATTATATGTTTTTTCCGGCTAATTTTCTTACCAATCCAAATAGTATCGCAAATTCAAAAAGCTATTTTTGTTCACAATCCCATGGAGCACATAAGTTTTATCCATGCAAATATTTTATTTTCGCAAATTCATTTTTCTTTTCACTTGCATTCTCCTTTATATGCTTTGTCGTGCATGCATGCATGCGTGTATAGCTACATTCATTACTCCCTGAGAGTTACACCATTCTAAGTAAAGGAAAAATACATTCCCAAGAAAGAAAATATATTGTGACATCAAATTGTCCACATTTATCATTCGTTGGAGCAAAACAAACTAGGAAAGAATGGCAACGGTTTCACATCAAATTGTCTACATTTCTACTTCGCTGGAACAAAACAAACCGGGGAAAAATGGCAACGACCTCCAAAAAGATTGAAAATAATGCCCAGAAGATCTGCAATAGATTTACATTAGCAATAATAGTAGGCCAAATTGTAGCTACAAGATCAAGAATTAAGCAAAAAAGGAAAAAAAAAATCCATTGGGATTTGAGAACAAAGAAGGTGTGACAAAACACAAAGATTCTTAATTTTCTTGGACAATAGATTTACATTAGAAATAGCGGTAAGCTAAATTGCAGCTATATGATCAAGAATTAAGCAAAAAATGGGGAAAAAAAAAAAGCTATTGGGATTTGAGAACCAAGAAAGTGTGACAAAACATAGATATTCTCTTCATTTTCTTGGACAATTAGAACTAATGGAATAGTATAATGATTTACAATGGCGCTTTTAACACTATCTTGTTCTTTTAAAAAACTTTCAAGTGCCATCAAATATGCACCGAAGATTGTTATAAAAACAAATTAAAAAAAAAAAAAACATTTCCACAACATAACATGCTTACCCATCTTAGCTACATAGTTTTAAAAGGCTCAAGGCGCACCAAGACACAAAGTAATCCTGAAGCTTGAGGCGTAAGGCATACACTTTAGTGAAGTGAGGCGCACCCTAATTTATATATATTTTTCCTCTATTTTTCTCTTATTTTTTCTCTATTTTCCTCATATTTTTCCTCTTCTTCTTCGTCTTCTTCACTTTTCCACTGCACGACTGAGGTTAGGGCAAAATTTGGAAGAGTTGTCGATTGAAAACAACCAAAAAAGGGGGTTGTAATGGAAAATAGGTCCAAAATGGCGTCATTTTGGCCTATTTTTTTTATTTTAAAAGAACAGGCTCCAAAACTGTGTTGTTTTGGCCTGTTCTTTTTAAAATAAAAAGGGCCAAAACGACATTGTTTTGGACCATGCTCTTTTAAAAGAATATGAACCAAATGACGTTGTTTTGGTCCCAAAAAAGAAAAAAAGAAATTAGGGCTTCTCTTTGCCCTCTGCAACCTGAAGCTAGAGAAGAAGAGAATGAGAAGAAGAAGAAAAGAAAAAAAAAAAAAAAACGAGAAGAAGAAGAAAGAGGTAGGGGATCGAAGCGCACTTATGGATTGCATTGCGCCTTGCGCGCCTAGGTTACGCCTTCGTGAAGGGGCGTCGCTTGTCTTCACATGAGGTGCCAAAGGGTGGTGTCACTCCGTCTGGAGCCTAGGCGCGCCTTTCACAACTATTCTTAGCTATCAATTAAACATGTGCAAGATTCATAAATTTTTGAGTGAAGTCAAATACAATTACCTAATTTAGACCCTCTTTCTGGAATAAGGGTGTCGTTTCTCCATATGAAGCTGCACGTCACACTTGTCCTCAAACCTTAATATACAACCATTTTCTCCACATTTTATACGATGGCTTGCATGATTAGTATTATGGTGTGCTTTGTAGTTGTTGACCTTGATATCTTCGTGACAATAGTCACAATATATGGATTTTTCTTTCATTCTGTTGGGTGAGAGAAAAGAATGATCAGTTTATGTTCTTTTTTAGGGAAATGCAAGAAAACTAAAAGAACGATTAAGAGATGAGAGAAAAAAGTGATCAGTTTATGTTCTTTTTCAGAAAAATGCAAGAAAACTAAAGAAACGATTAAGAGATAAGAGAAAAAAGTGGTCAATTTATGTTCATTTTCAGGGAAATGCAAGAAAACTAATGAAATAATTAAGATATTCTTCATTTTCTTGGACAATTAGAACTAATGGAATAATACAAAAAATAATAATGATTTACAATGGCGCTTTTAACACTATCTTGTTCTTTTAAAAAGCTTTCAAGCGCTATCAAATATGCATCGAAGATTGTTATAAAAACAGATTAAAAAAAAGAAAAGAAAAAAAAGAACATTTCCACAACATAACATGCTTACACATCTTAGCTACATAGTTTTAAAAGGCTCAAGGTACACCAAGACACAAAGTAGTACTGGAGTCTGAGGCGCAAGGCGCACCTAAAGTGCACGCTTTAGTGAAGTGAGGCGCACCCTAATTTATATATATATTTTTCCTCTATTTTTCTCATATTTTTCATTTTCTTCTTTTTCGTCTTCTTCACTACACGACTGAGGCTAGGGCAAAATTTGGAAAAGTTTTCGAGTTGAAAACAACCAAAAAAGGGGGTTGGAATGGAAAACATAGCCAAAACGGTGTCATTTTGGCTTATTTTTTATTTTAAAATAACAGGCTCCAAAACGACGTCATTTTGGACCTTGCTCTTTTAAAAAAATAGGGACCAAACGATGTCGTTTTGGTCCCAAAAAAGAAAAAAAAAATTAGAGATTTTTTTTGCCCTCTACAACTTGACGCTAGAGAAGAAAAGAATGAGAAAAAGAAGAAAAAAAAAAAGAAGAAGAAGAAAGTAGTGGAACGAGGCACACCTGTGGATTGCGTCATGCCTTGCGTGCCTAAGCGATGCCTTCGTGAAGGGGCGTCGCTTACCTTCAGGCAAGGCGCCAAAGGGTGGCGTCGCTCCGGCTGGAGCCTAGGCATGCATTTCACAACTATGCTTAGCTATCAATTGAACATGTGCAAAATTCATAAATTTTTGAGTAAAGTCAAATAAAATTACCTAATTTAGACCCTCTTTCTGGAATAAGGGTGTCGTTCTTCTATATGAAGTTGCACGTTGCACTTGTTCTCAAACCTTAATATACAACCATTTTCTCCACAGTTTATACGATGGCTTGCATGATTAGTATTATGGTGTGTTTTGTAGTTGCAGACCTTGATATCTTCGTGACAATAGTCACAATATATGGATTTTTCTT
>JAJJMJ010023123.1:0-12892 GCA_022059055.1 Vitis cinerea | reverse complement strand
GATAGTGGTGATGAGGAAGGGAATGACGATAGTAGTGATGAGTTAGAGTTGGAAGGGAATGATGATAGTGGTGATGAGGAAGGGAATGACGATAGTAGTGATGAGTTAGAGTTGGAACAGAATGACGATAGTGGTGTTGAACAAAATGGAGCAGACATAGTGCTCAACTACTTACAACCTCATTCAAACTTAAAGAGACTCACTATTCATATGTATGGTGGTTCAAGATTTCCAGATTGGTTAGGAGGTCCTTCAATTCTAAATATGGTGTCCCTACGTCTCTGGGGTTGTACCAATGTGTCAGCCTTCCCACCGCTTGGGCAGTTACCCTCTCTTAAACATTTACATATATGGCGTTTGCAGGGGATAGAAAGGGTGGGTGCAGAGTTTTATGGGACTGATTCTTCCTCAACTAAGCCCTCCTTTGTATCCCTAAAATCTCTATCATTTCAGGATATGCGAAAATGGAAGGAATGGTTGTGTTTGGGAGGCCAAGGTGGAGAATTCCCTCGTCTCAAGGAGCTTTATATAGAGAGGTGTCCCAAGCTAATAGGAGCCTTACCAAACCATCTGCCTTTGTTGACGAAACTAGAGATTGTACAATGTGAGCAGCTTGTGGCTCAACTTCCAAGGATTCCAGCCATCCGTGTATTGACGACGCGCAGCTGTGACATCTCACAGTGGAAGGAACTACCACCACTACTGCAGGATCTCGAAATTCAAAATTCCGACTCTTTGGAGTCCCTACTGGAGGAGGGAATGTTGCGAAGTAATACTTGTCTTCGAGAGTTGACAATCAGAAATTGTTCTTTTTCCAGACCCTTGGGCCGAGTTTGTTTACCCATTACTTTGAAATCATTGTATATAGAACTGTCTAAGAAACTTGAGTTTCTCTTACCTGAGTTCTTCCAATGTTACCACCCTTTCCTTGAATGGTTGTACATCTCCAACGGTACTTGCAATTCGTTCTTATCCCTCCCACTTGGCAACTTCCCGAGGGGCGTCTATCTCGGTATCCACTATCTCGAGGGGCTTGAATTCCTCTCCATTTCAATGTCAGACGAGGATCTTACATCTTTCAATCTGTTGTACATCTGTGGGTGCCCTAATCTTGTGTCTATTTGTTGCAAGAATCTCAAAGCTGCATGCTTTCAATCGTTGACATTACATGATTGCCCGAAATTGATATTCCCAATGCAGGGTCTTCCCTCCAGCTTAACTTCACTCACAATTACAAACTGCAACAAACTCACATCCCAAGGGAAGTTGGGTCTACAGGGACTTCACTCTCTTACCTCTCTCAAAATCTCAGATCTTCCAAATCTCGGGTCTCTTGATAGTTTGGAGCTTCAACTGCTCACCTCTCTTCAAAAATTACAGATCTGTAACTGCCCCAAGCTCCAATCCTTGACAGAAGAGCAGCTGCCCACCAACCTTTATGTTCTAACAATCCAGAACTGCCCATTGCTAAAAGATAGGTGCAAGTTTTGGACAGGGGAAGATTGGCATCATATAGCTCACATTCCACACATTGTGATCGATGACCAAGTTTTGTAATGAAGGTGGCATTACACCAATTTATAGTCCGGTACTTGTTCTATCCTAAAAATGATTGCCTCAGGAAAACTAACATAAATACCAATTTTGATTTGATCCATTATAACTACGAAAAATATGCTTTCAATTTTCTAATTATTATAACAATTTCTTGCTTTCTTTCAGGTCATCTGTGATGCTTCACTCTGGCTCTGATCAACGTATCTTCATAAGGAATCCTTTATGACTCCCTTGCTTAATTGGTGCCTTGTCAAATGCTTCAGATTTCGTTTAGAGTGAATTGTTGCTTAAAAGCCAAGCAGCTCTGCAGGTCTGATTTTGTAATTGTGTTTCTTGTATAATTTTATGGACCTTGAATATGTTTTCATTGGCTAATTTGCTGAAATCTGATGGCAGGCCTTCGATCCTCGTTCTCTCAACAAATTCTAGCTGTCTAGCAATGATTTCCAATGGGACCATTCTTTTGTTCTGAGTTGAGATTCATGACTCTGTTTTTGGACGATTTTTTGCATCCAAAGACTCATGAGTTGATACCCTGCTGGAGGAACAACGGAAGCTCAAGTCTGTTGGAGAGTGGAGTATGCAGCAGGCTCTATGATTCCAATTAGTGAGACATTTCAATTGATTTGGTTTAACTAAGCTACAAATTACAATATTCATAATCTCATATGTATTATCTTTTAGGTTCTTTGAGGCTGCATCTGCATTGATATCTTAGTTCTTCTCTAAAAACAACAGGTATGTTTCTTTTGATTTGCACTTTTCATAAGCTGACACATTGTGGAGTTCCATCATTCTCAACACAAGATAAACCTAATACTAAATTTTACTGAAGCTAAAACAAAAATCTTACTGCCTGAGGTTCTGTCTTTCATGAATTTTATTCAGTATGTTCATATGGCATCTAAGCAATCTAGATGTTAACATTTTCCTTAGTCTACATATTGTTTTCATCTCTTTCAGCTTTGATTAATCTGCAGATGTTCAATTTAGGCAACTCAAACTCAAAATCTTCATCTTCTGGCATGCCATCTCCTTCTCATTTACATGATTGTCATCCACCTTTGAGCTTTACTTTGTTAATGGTAAGATAATCACAATAGTTGAGCATGGTGCACAACAATGCATGCTTTCAGTCTTTAACATTACATGGTTGTCCTGAATTGACATTCCCAATAACAAACTGCGACAAATTTACATCCCAGGTGGAGTGGGACCTGCAAGGACTGGCCTCTCTTCCCTCTCTCAAAATCTCAGGTCTTCCAAATCTCAGGTCCCTGAATAGTTTGGGGCTTCAACTGCTCACCTCTCTCCAAAAATTAGAGATCCATGACTGCCCCAAGCTCCAATCCTTGACGGAAGAGCTGCTGCCCACCTCCCTTTCTGTTCTAACAATCCAGAACTGCCCATTGCTGAAAGGTCAGTGCAAGTTTTGGACAGGGGAAGATTGGCATCATATAGCTCACATTCCATATGTTGTGACCAATGACCAAGTTCAGTAATGAAGGTAACATTACACGAATTTTTAGTTAAGTACCAGTTCTGTCCTAAAAGTAATTTTCTCAGGAAAACTGACATGTTTAAACACCAATTTTAATTTGATCCATCATAAATAGGAAAAATATGCTTTAAAATTTCTAATTATTATAATAATTTCTTGCTTCTTTCAGGTTATTAGTGATTCTTCACTCTTGTAAATTGATGCTTCATATCCTCATAAGGAATCTTCTTTTAATCAATAATGCCTTGTCAAATGCTTCAGTTCAGATTTCATCCAGAGTCAATTGATGCTAACTTAAAAGCCGAGCAGCTCTGCAGGTCTGATTTAGTAACTTGCATTTCTTGTATAATTTTATGGACCTTGGATTCGTTTTCATTGGCTAATTCACTGAAACTCATGGAAGGCCTTTGATCCTAGTTTTCTCAATAAATTCAAGCTATCTAGCAACAATCCTTCCAATGGGACCACTTCTTATTGTGAGTTCAAAGACTCCCTTTCTGGAAGATTGTAGCAGATATTTTTTAGCATCCAAAGGCTCATGATTGGTGCTCTGCCTGAGGAACTAGAGAAAGCTCAACTCTGTTGGAGAGTGGAGTATGCAGCATGCTCTATGATTCCAATTAGTAAGACATTTCAATTGCTTTATTTCTCAGGTTCTCTGTGTTAATATCTGGGTTCTTCTCTAGAAACAACAGGTATGTTTCTTCTGATTCATACTTTCAATAAGCTAACACATTGTGGAGTTCCATCATTTTCAAGACACAATAAACCAAATTGTAAAGTCAACTCAAGCTAAAATAAAACTCTTACTACCTGAGGTTCTGCGCTCAATAATTTTATTCACCATGTTCATATGACATCTGAGCAATGTAGATGTTAACATTTTCCTTAGTGCATGTAATCATTGTTTTCATATCTTTCAGCTTTAATTAATCTGTAGATGTTCAGTTTAGACACCTCAAACTCAAAATCTTCAGCTTCTGGCAGGCCACCACTTCCTAGTCTTTGCTCATTTCCTTCCCATTTAATTACTGTCATTAACCTTTGATTTTTTTACGTCACTAATAGGAAAAGAATCATAATTGTACTACATTCGTTGAGCATGGATGCTACCGTTTAATTTCCATATTCAAGCTTTTCTTGTACTTACAAACAATAATGTGAGCTCTGAATTTTCTTCTTTTAAATTTGTGATTCTGAGGCAGATACTTGGAGAAGAGAGAAGCCAAACCACATTCAAAGTCATAGCAATGCTACTCAACTAAATTCTATATATTGGAGCACGATTTGAGCTTTTCTTCCTTACTCAAGTATAGTGCTATAAAATTTTCAGTCTAAAAAGTATTTATAACCCCCTATGAATTTGAATGTCAGATTCAACTGACTGTCATGTAACCATTTTTATTTTCAGACGTAGCATTTTGAATCCTTGGAACAGTTGCAGGAGGAAGCTTCGCCAAAGCCTCCCTATGCAATACATGGGCCTTTGGTTGCAAATGAGATTTGAGGATTCTATTTTCTCTTAGAAGACTTCAACTCATTTTTTTTTGAGTTTTTAGCTTTGAGCTTTTACTTCCAAGTCTGCAAAGAAGAAAGAAAGCAACAACAAAGATCCATTTATAGAAGTTTTATATAGAGTGAGACTCCCATGAAAAATATTGTAGCTATTGGTTTGTCCGCCTTGAAGGTTATAGTTTTGTTTCCCGTTGGATCTTTGAGGAATGTGTCTGTTGAATCATATATTTTGAACTTATTATTGACTTTGTGTATATACATACATGTAAATGATGTTTTCTTTTTCATTCATGTGGAATTTGATTCTCTGGTGTATGCTGAAAAGTCATAATTTTGCTCTAGGATTTTACTTGTAGTGAGGTTAGATAAGCCCTTTTTCTGCTTTTTGGTATATAGAAGAGTTTACATCATATGCAAATCACTTCCAATCCAACCTCTTTTAGCATTTCTGATTTCTTTTATCCTCCTCAAGGTGACGTTGGTGCAAGTTGGGCTTTTGGGCCAATTTAATAGTTCGACTTGAATCAGAGTCCTTGTTTTCAAGATATGAAAACAAATAATCATTTCAACCTTGCATTGTTATATGCATCCAAACATAGGAATTGGAATCGCCAAATTCGTTCCCATTCAAGGAGAAATAGAAATGAAAAGAAAATTTTCATTCTCATTCTTTATTCCAATATACCAAATATGGCCTAAGAGATTTAGGACCGTTAATGAAGTTAATGGTCTTCGGACCTTCTTACCACTGAATTTGAGAACTTGGTCTCAATACGATAAGGTTTCAAAGGTTATGCATCCATTGGATGGGTGTAGAAATCTTCTATGATTTTGCTTCGGTAACAGAGTTTGAAATGATTTATTGCTTAAAGTTTAATATTTAGGAGTGTTGCCATTGTGCTATTTAGACCTTATCTATGTACCCATCAAAAGGTTATCTGAATCAATGTGTAGTTTGTATTACTTACAAAAATTGATACTATATTGTTGTGATTCTCTTGTTGAATTGCCTACAATGACATGTAAATTGATTAGGTTATATCATCTTGATATTAGGTATAGTGGAGTGAAAGAGATGCCAAATCAAATCGGTCTATGAAAAAACTTAGAAAAGTTGAGTAACTATAGAGCGGGCAAGCAAAGTGGGACAAGGGTTGGAGAGTTCAAGGGAGCTTTCCGGCATTAGTGGGAGTCTTCAAGTGGTGCGGGTGGTGGTAGAGGTAGAGGGTGTGCCTTCAAGTGGATCCTCTAGGCCACGAATTGGAGTTCATGAATGCATTCTTTAATTTTGAAGGATTTGCAAAGAAACATTCAAATATCCAAAATCTTAAACAAATAAAGAAAAGAAGAAAATGGAAAGAAAGAAAACAAGAAGAGACCCAACAGAATAATTTTGTATCATAGGAATAAGAGTTGAATCCCCCAACGCCCATTTTTCTTTAGATTTTATTTTTAAAAAAAAAAAAAAGTTAACACTGACTTATTTTACCTTAAATTTTATTTTCAAATACTAAAAGAAAGTTGATACAACATATTTTTTATTAAATTTTATTTTCAAATAATAAAAAACAAGTTGACACGACCTCTTTCTTCTAAATTTTGTTTTTGAATAGTAAAAAATAATTTGACATGAACTATTTTCACTTATTAAAAGTGAAAATAGTTTTATAATTATAAATAAATTAAAACTAAATAATTTTATTAAAATATGAAAAGTAATATTATAATAAAATAATAAAATTTAAATTTTTTTATAAAATGTATTTTTTTTTTAGTATATGTTACAAAATTATGGATATTGTAAAAGTATAATTGGTTTTTTTTTTAAGAATAAACAATAATAATTTAAAATAATAATAATTAATAATACTTTATTTAAAATGAATAATAAATAAAGTTCAATTTTCCTTTTTAACATATAGATTAGCCAAGTTTTTTATTATATGTACAAATTTAGTATTCGATTATGAAAAAAATTATTTTGGAATACTTTAATTGAATCTACAATTAATTATATCGATTTTTTGAATTCCAAATTCTTTTCTTTAAAAATTGTTAAAGGCATTAATAAATTAATATAAAGTGTGTCACTTGATTTTAAGTTTATTTCTTTATAGAGAAAATGTATAAAAATATAATTATGTGTTAAAAAAATAATTAGTACAATCATTATAAACCAATTTTTACTTATAGATTTTTTGTATTAATGGGTTTATTATATGAGTTTAAAATTATTTTAAAAAAATATTAGACTCATTAATGAATCTAATGTATTAAATTTTGTTTAATTTAGAGCTTAGTAAAAAAATTGAAAAAAATATGATTCTTCCTTTTAGACTAATTTTTATTTAAAATTTTTAAATATTAATTGGACCACAATTTGAGTTTTAATGTTTTCTTTTTTAAAATAAAAAATTCCAAACTATTAGTAAAAACAATCCATTAAGTTTTTCTTGATTTAAAATTTATTTGTCTGGTGATTTTTTTAAATAAATTGTAATCAATGACTTTTTAATGTTATCGAGTTCTCCGACTTTCTAGTACTAATTAAATCGGATTTTGAATTTTAAATTACTTTTTAAATATTTCTTTAAATTTTATTTATCTTTTTATTTTATTTTTAAAAACTAATGGAAATTCTTTAAAACATGTTTCTATTTCACTTTATTTTTTAAATTTTAAAATAAAAAACAATGGTCATTGTTATGAAATTTTAAAAACAATTTTTGAATTTTGAAAATAAAAAAGTGTTTTTTAATCGCACAATGAGATAGACTCTTGTTTTTTTTCCTAAGAGTGGGTAAGCCAACCTCAACAGGAACATTGTATCTTCTTGGCCAATAATTCTTCCACTAATTCTTGCAACTTGGATATATGAACCGACAGACAACCATTTTCAACATTCTTTTCTTCTTCCAAAGGGTCCCACATTCCCTTCTATCTCTATCATTTTTTGTAGTGGACAATATTCAAGGGTCTCTTTTCAACATTTTACAACTGACAAGGGTGATTTTGTCAATATTATAGACTATTCAAAGGTAGTGATTGAAGGGGAAGACCTTTTCAACATTTGAAGCATCCAAAACCGAAAATCAATAATTTTATTAGGGATAATTGTGTTTTAGATCCAATTAGACTCAAAAATTAAGATTTAACCTATAAAAATTGCATAATTGATGGAAACGATATAAAATATAAAGAAACCAATATATCCTTTAAAACCATTTTGAATATTTTCTATCACAATGTTTGATAAATTTTTTTATTTTAATTTTTTTAATAATTATTCTGAAAATTTATTATTTTTAGAAAACTATTTTTTTTAAAAAAATATTCTAAAAATATATCATTTTAAAAAATAATTTTGACATATTTTTAGTTATTTTTTACATACATAATTTTAAATATATATATTTTCCAAGATGTTTGATTTTTAAATAATAATAATAATAATAATTTATTTTTATTTTTTTGGAAAATGGTATATTTTTTTCCAAATCACTAAATTAAATTAAATTTTATTGAGGTTTAAAAATTAATAAAATTTTAAATTAATATTTTTTTTACTTTTTTTTCATAGTCAATAAGTGTCATTTTTGGAATTTTAAAATTTTCATATTTTTCTTCTTAATTTTTACACTTCCCCTAGGTCTTGGGCTTAAATAGTGAACTTATATGGATCAAAACTTAATTTTTTGGCTCAACTAGGTTCAAAATACAATTGTCCCATTTTATTATTAGTCCAAAAGCGTGTTGTTGAGTTTACTAATTACCATGTAGATTGCGGTCCTAAGAAGTGAAATATGTATAAGTTAAGTTTGATTGGTAGGATAGGATATGATAGGATATGAATCATATCCCATTAGATAAGATATTTATATTGTAGAAAAATATGATATTTTTAGATATTCATATATTATGAATATGATATTTTAAAGTAGCGTATCCAATGGATATACTATATTATATTATATTTATATTTAATTTACAAAATAAATAAAAAATAATATAAAATATAAATTATTTTCAATTAAAATAAAAATTATATCACATTCAAATATTTTCTATTTATGTTTAACAATATTTATGATTAAAATATTTAAATTTTATAAATATTTTATTATTATTTTATTTAATATAAAAAAATATTTTATATATTATATATTAATATTATTTTATAAAATATTTTTTTAGTTTTTATTTTTTAATCATAAATTTAATTTATAATAAAAAACTTATTTTATAAAATAAATATATTAAAAAATAAAAAATAAATTTTTGATACATGGGACATATAAATCTCATATCTTATTATGAGATTAAAATATTTTATGTAAAAGAGATGAAAAAAGAAAATGGATGATTGTGGACCCTGCATTTTCGCATTCCCACTTGATGGTCAAACTTGTTTTTATTTATTTGTGAAAATTTGATTTTTTTAAAAAAGACTTGGAATCATCTCTTATTTTTGTTTTATTTTTTTTTAAAGTAAAAACAAAATAAAAAATAAAAACCCTAAGTCTGACTTGTAAAAAATCAAGTTTGGTTCTAGGGTCAAATTACTTATTGGAAAAGTACGGCGGTGAGTTGTAGCACCCCTTTAAGCCCGTATACGCACGGTTTCTACTAAACAAATTAAGGGTATTGTGGCAATCAATTAATTAATTATGGATACCAAGAAAAATAATCAAGCAAATAGTGAAAAGCAATATACACAAAAATAATGATGAAATGTAATTACAAAATATACAAAATAAATAATAAGAGAATTATGCAAAATGATTTATTGAACTAAAAAAAGGATATAAAAAAAAATATTTTTCAAGAAATTTCAAAGGCTTTTATTAAAAATGATTTTGAATTAATGATTTCAATTTATTTATTTACAAAAAAGAATAAATTTATTTTTTCAATTTTCAATTTTCAAAAAAATTATTTACATTTATTGTATCTAAAGAATTTATTACAAAATTTTAATTTGAGCGCAAAAAATATTTTTATTTACTTTTACTAGAAAATAATGAATTTTTACAATTATATTTACAAAAGTATTTCAATTTATTTTCATTTAAGAAAAGTGATTTATACAAATTACTTAAAAGACATAACTTTATTTGTAAAAGAAATTTTAATTAAAAATAAATAAATAAATAATAAATAAATATTTTATTTCTTAAAAATACTTTTAATTCCATTTTAATTAAGGAAAAAGAATTCATTTAAAAAAATATTTTTTGGACAATTTTATTAAAAATTAATTTTTGGGCCAACTTTATTTACAAAACAATTTTTGAACAATTTTTATTAAACAAAGAAATTTTTGGACAATCATTATTAAAAACAATTTTTCAAATTCTATTAAAAACATTTTTTTTTATTTTTCTAAAAACATTTTTTTTGAATTTTATTAATAATGAAAAAAACTTTCTTTTATTAAGAAGAGTATTTTAAAATTATTATTTTATTAAAACATATTTACTAAATTCTTCATCTCATTTAAACAAAATTTTTAATTTGTTGGATGTTCAATTCTATACACACTCAATAAATATATTTTTAATTTGTTGGATATTCAATTCTATACACACTCAATAAATATATTACAAACAAAAATTTATAAGAACTAATAAAAATAAAACCAAATAAAAGTGAGAAATTAAACATGTACCAAAATAAATTTATAACAAGCTCAATCTCTTCATACAACTTTTTGATTATCAATTTTCTTTTATGAAGTTCCGTGCCTCATGTGTCATAAATCGCCGAAATGTAAATAGGCTAATGCAAAAACAAAATAGCCCAAATGTAAATATTTAGAAATGTACAAAATTCCAAACAAATATTCAAATTCAAATTCAAATTTCAAATTAGTCTCATAAATTTCACCAATTAAAAATAGGCCAAAATTAACAAATATAACCTAACAAAAATATCCTCATGCCAATAGCCATAGTGCAAAATTTTTTAATTAATTACTAAAATACAAGCATCAAGTTCAAATACAATAAATTAAAATAAATTCAATTAGACCTAAATTTAATATCTCATAATTCAAACCTAATTTAATAAGCAAATTCAAATTCACAACCAAAATTAAGCCTAATTTAATATCCAATAAATATACAAGCCCAAAACACAAAAATCAGCAGCCCAAATCACAATCAAAACCAAACTCAATTTAACAAATAAATAACAAAATAAATTAAACCTAAAATCACAAACCATCTAAATAATAATAATAACCAAATGGAAAAAATGGGTGGAAGGGGAGGTGATTCCAATTGTCGGATGCTGGTGGCAGCTTGCTGGCGATGACTAACCAGCCGTGAATATGGAGATGGGTTTCATGGTAAATAAAGAGAAATGAAAAAGAAAAAGAAATAGAAGGAAAAAATGAGGGGGGCGTGTGGCAGTGTGTGGAAGAAGAAGATGGAGAAAAAAATGGAGAAGCAAAACAAAAGTATAGGGCCGGCGTGTGTGGGAGTTAGCAAGTGGAAGAAAAAAATAAAAATAAAAATAAAAATGGAAGAAAGGAGCTGAGGAGATGGGCAGATGGGCCGACTGCTAGGAACTGGAGGGAGTGAAAAAAAAAACTGAAAAAGAATGGGGGCTTGGGCCATGTGGGAGTTAGGGAAGATAGAGGAGAAAAAAAATGGAGCAAAAAAATGCAGGCCCATGTGGGAGTTTATAGGGAGAGAAAGGGCTAGAGAAAAAAAATAAGAAAAATGGGGAAGAAGAAAATGAATGGAATTGGGGGCCGACCGTCCACCTTGGGAATCAGGGGGAAAAGAAATAAAAAAAAGAAAAAGAAAACAAAAAATGATAAAGAGTGGAGATGGAGAGCTTTGACGTGGAAGGTATGAGGTATGAGGGTGGGTGAGGGTAGGTGGAGGAAGAAAAAGGAGGGAGGAGAGAGAAAAAAAAAAAATAATAATAATAAATAAAATAATTTATAAAATAATAAAAATTAATAATTAAAGGACGAATGAACAAAAAAACACATATATAATCAGGATTTAAAATTTATTAATAAAATTGAATTTAAAATTAATATAAAAATAAAATTTAAATAAATTTTAGGATCTACAATAACACATCTCACCACTTATTCTCTATTATAATTAATTGAATATAGGACATGATAAGTGATGAGATAAGTTATTATATCTTATTATTAATCAAACACCATGTAAGATATAATATACTTTCTTTTATCTTATATTATATTATATCCTAAATTTCAAGCATGGTCCTCAGCTTCGTGTATATTTTCTTATTTATTCACAAGGGAGGGATCAAATTGCAATCCATGTGAATTAATCTGTACATCTGGCTTTAGTTGATAGGCCACCGTCTTCACCTTGCTCTTTCTTCTATCTAAGGATCAGGCGCTTGCTCATTGCTTTGCATCTGCTTTCTTTCATTTTTCTCTGATCCACTATTCACTTCCCTTGCAGACCAACAGACATGGCCGGGGCTGTAGCAGGAGGAGGAGCACTTCTCTCGGCTTCTCTCAAAGTTCTACTTAATCGGATGGATTCTCCCGAGGTCCGCACCTTCCTCCGAGGACAGAAACTCAGTGCTACGCTCCGAAGGGAGTTGAAGATGAAATTGCTGGCAGTTAAGGCAGTGCTGAATGACGCCGAGACCAAGCAAATCACGAATTCAGATGTCAAAGATTGGATGGATGAGCTGAAAGATGCTGTGTATGATGCGGAGGACCTGGTGGATGATATCACCACTGAAGCTTTACGATGCAAGATGGAGTCTGGTTCTCAATCTCAGGTACGGAACATCATCTTTGGTGAGGGGATCGAGTCCAGGGTAGAGGAGATCACTGGCACCCTAGAATATCTTGCACAAAAAAAAGATGTTCTCGGGTTGAAAGAAGGCGTTGGAGAAAATTTGTCAAAAAGATGGCCGACGACTTCCTTGGTAGATGAGTCTGGGGTGTGCGGTAGGGATGCTGATAAAGAGAAGATAGTTGAGTCTTTGTTGTTCCATAACGCAAGTGGGAATAAGATAGGTGTGATCGCCTTGGTGGGTATGGGCGGTATTGGAAAGACCACCCTTACCCAGATGGTCTATAATGATAGGAGAGTGGTGGAATATTTTGATCTTAAAGCATGGGTTTGTGTTTCAGATGAATTTGATCTTGTCAGGATAACGAAAACCATTCTTATGGCATTCGATTCTGGGACTTCTGGAAAATCGCCTGATGACGATGATTTGAATCTGCTTCAACTTAAATTGAAGGAGAGACTTAGCAGGAAGAAATTCTTACTTGTCCTTGACGATGTTTGGAATGAAGACTATAAT
>JAJJMJ010023113.1:0-24267 GCA_022059055.1 Vitis cinerea | reverse complement strand
TATATATATATATATATATATATATATATAGATAGATAGATAGATGGATAGATATAGATATAGAACTTTGGGCTATTTTTGTTTCTTGGAAAGTTTGTGGGGGAAAAAAAGAAAGGAGAAAAACAAGCAAAGAAAAAAGTGAGGAAAAGATATAAAAACTTTCTTTTGTTTGGTTGTCCATGGAAAAGTTGAGGAAAGAAAATTAAATTGTTAAGAAATGCACTTTCCTCAAACTTTCCTCAACTTTTTGGAAGGAAAATAGGGTGGAAAAATTTTATTCATTTTTGCCTTTCTTTTCCTTACTTTTTTTTTCTTTATTATTCAAAAGAATATAATTTTCCTTAATATTTTTTTTTTCTTTTCTTTCGTATGTTTGGTTCTAAAAAATTTGAAGAAAAATACAAGCTAAAAAAAAAAAAAAACAAAGAAAAAGAAAAAAGAAAGAAGAAAATGTGAAGGAAAAAAATAAAAAATAGATTAAAAGTTAATAAATTATTTTTACATGGTTCTTTAAATTATTTTAATTTATTTTTCCTCTTCTATATAAAACTTAAATAATTTGAAAATGCATGAGTTTATAAATAGTTTTATTATATCGATTATTATTATTATTATTTTTATTTTTTATTATTTATTTTTTCCCATAGTAATCCAAATATAAGAAAATTATTTTCTTTAACATTATTTCTTTTTTTCCTTAATACTTTCTTGGAAACAAACATAGCCTTGGTATTTTCCAAGAACAAACATTGAATTAGGAAAGGAGTTAGTGTTCCATTTGTAAATTTTCATCATTTGTCCTTGAAGTTGTTTCGTTAAAATTTGAACAAATAATATTCAGGTCTAAAAAGATTATCATTTGAGATCTTATTATATTCCTTTTAGTCATTATTCCACCGCATGAATTAAATGGGTACAACCCTCATAACTATGAATAGGGAGAAACTTTTGGGATAAAGTTTGGTTTAAAGGAAGCATTCCATATCTAGTAGGTTATATCAGTTACTTCACTGCTCCTCTTACTAGTAAAGAGTTTATTATTGCTATATGATGTTAGTAATATAATTGTGATTTTCATTATATGGACTCTAGTGTAAATACAGGGGTATATTGTGTTAGCTACTATTGCTGCTTTTATCTACTTGTACTGTTGTCCAATATTCATTGTCCTTTTCTCATTTTTCCTGCTATTGCTACTTATTCGGTATTAGTTTATCCTTGTTAATGTTTTCAAATTTGTAAATTGATTACTTGACCAGTTGTGTGAATATTGTTCTCTCTAATTTTTATGTCCATGTTGTCATTCTTTAGGATTCTGGCATTCCTGTTGTTCTGGTCGAGAATAGTGGGAGATGTCATAAGAATGAAAGTGATGAAAAGGTTTGTATTTTAGCCTCACAACATTTATAGTTGTTTCATTTTCTTTTCCCGTGATTCTTTATTTGCATTGCTTTTTCTATTTTTACCACTTCATTTGCATTGGCTTTTCTATTGGTACTATTGGGAGGATTGGTTGTGACTTGAGTTGCAGATTCTGCCAAATGGAACTGCTTGGATCCCCAATTTAGTCAAAACAATCACAGATGCTGTGTCAAATGGAAGCAAGGGTATTTTGGTTGACAAGAAGTTGATTGAAGGGCCGAACCCAAACGAGAGAGGAAAGTTACTCATTCCTTTTATTTTAGCCTTCCAAGTAAGCATCTAAACTCGGCAGATTTGTGCAGGAATTGTGTAGGAATTAGTTGTCAATTTACTTGACTTTTTTTGCATTTACTTTACGACAGTACTTCTTTATCGTGAAACGAATTCAACGGGCAATCAAAAGTGATATGGCAAAGGAGAGAAAAGCTCCATGGGAGTCGCGGGAGGCCAACCGTTATGAACCTTGATCGTGGTAAAACTTTTTGGAATGTGTTTTTGTTCCTTTTTGGTACTAGTTGTAATACAAGTTATCTCGGGAGCTTGATTTTATGTTTTGAGAGGTGGTTTTTGTGCACTCCTACCCTACTCATGTATTTTCATCTGGATAGTTGAGATTTTCTTCAAGTTTCATTTCTCATCAACTGTTTTTACATAAACCTTCCAACCCAATATGGTTATCCCATTTCACATTTCTAATGGTTTCTGGCTCGGGCACAAAAGGGTGTAGATTGGGTTTGGTATGAGCTCCTTATGGGCCCAATGGCTTTGCATTCTTAAGGGGCTGGAGGATTGAACCATTGACTTTGGCTGAGTGGAAGGGCTGGTGTACCACCAGGCTAGGTTCAAGTTCATAACTCCATGGTTAGTTAAATTTATTGTGTTTATTTCTAATAATGTATTTGAAAATAGTATAAATAAAATAACCTAATATCTTTTAAAATTATAAAATAATTTGATATTTAATATATAAATAAAATTAAAAAATGTAATCTTCTTTTCATTTTCATTATATATCTTCATATTTATATTTATTTATTATTTAATTTAAAAATATCAAACATGAAAAATAAAAATGATTGAATTTATGCTTTTTTACACATTTAAAATTTTTTTTATAATTATTTTTAATTTTAATAAAATATAAATTATATATTTATAATATCATCGGTTCGATTACGGTATGATAATAGGTCTAATAATTGAAGTGTGAATCAATAACTTTTTTAATTTGGTTGGCTTGGTTTTTAAAACATTGGATTTTTCTATGAACATGTTTAGCCCATGGAGCTAGTTTTGGACGTAACAAGAAGTGGGTTGTAGACATTCATCTTTTTGATCTATTTCTATTATATCTTAAAAAGTTATTTGAATTTAGGAGTACCCTAATTGAGTTGATACATGCAATGATTGAAATGGACCGTTCAAGGGCGGGCCATCCAGATAGTATGAATTGATCAACCCTTCTTTAACCATTTTGATAATATATTAAGATCATCACAATATAGTTTTTATTTTTGTTTTTTATGTTAATTGTCAATTGTTTTAAACTTTTATGGGGTTTGACTTCTGTTATTTGAGGATAAAGATATCTCCTCCTAAATAAAATTTTCATGTCTATTATTTGTAAATAATGGAAGATTCATTGTCATTGAAAATAAAAATTATCTTAAAACTTATTGATCTTGAATTTCTTCATGAATATGCATATAAGGAGTGGAGGAGCCTCCCAAATGTTGTCAACATATTATAAAATCAATATATCATGAGATAATTATATTTTTAAATGATTGTTAATTTTAATTATCTTATAATTATTTTAAATCATGAACTTCTCCATCAACACCAATTAGAGAACAAGAAGTTACCTTTTCTAATATAATAAAAAAAGAGAGAGAGAGAAGAAAGTGTTTATTTGTGTAACCAATCTTAGGAGATGTTTGGTAAAATTTAATATTTATTATTTAATGACTTAAGTTGATTTTATGTTAAATTATACTTAAGTTATTAACTTAAAGCTTATTACTTAATTTTTACTTCAAGTATTAAGGTTGTTAGATAAAATTAACTTAAAACATATTTTAAATTGTCAAATTGACATATTTATTCTCATAAATTATAATTAGGGTAAAGGAGGTTGAGTAATAGTGGAGGTCGGGAATAGTAGAGGAGATCGTGGAGGTAACTAGGGCAAGTGGAAGTAAAAAAGTAGAATGAAAATCTGAACTTAAAAAAATGAGTTAATTGTTTTTACTTATTATTTTAAGTTATTTTTTATTTTAAGTTATACTATTAAGTTATTTTACCAAACATATTTAATTTATTTAATGACTTAAATTAAGTTATTAAGTCACTTTAAGTTATTAAGTTGGTTTATCAAACACTCAATATCTTATCTACTTCAAAATTAATTTTAAAGCCATGTGCATTGGACATAGTATTTTTGTTGTTTTTCTTTCATTTGTATTATCTTATTATTCCACATCTCTCTGTCTTCATTTAATTTAGCAGGTGCTACCTTTCCTCTATTATAAAAAATGATAACTTTTTTAGTTCCAACATGCCATAGTTTGAAGCTTATTATTTTGAGCATTTTGCAATTTAAAAATTTTATTAATGAAATGTTTTATTTATTATATAAAACAATTTAAATTATAAGCTTATTTTTCTTTTTCTTAGTGTGGGACACTCACCGTCGTGTAGCATGATCCCTACGTGCCGTCTAGCATAATGCATGTTTTGCATAAAGAGCCATGTAGCATTATTCATCCACCCTAGGGTGCAAATGAATGCAAACCAATTGAACACTATGCAGTCCCGCCTACCAAGCATTAACTACAACAAGCATTAAGTGCATTTATTAACACTACTTTTATGAAGCTAAAATGCCAAACTTTGAAGCTCATCAAGGCACAACAATCGTTATGAGTTGGCAATCATTAGCATTAAAAATGATAAAAATGCAATCAAAGGCATTGAGAAAGATGTTACTTTTGGGTGAGGATAAATAATCATTATTCACTAAAAGGAAGGTATGTTGCTACTTTTTTTTGAAAAATCTCTTGGTCAAACCTTTCACTTCTGACTTAAGCTTTAGAGGGGTGTGTCTGGAAAAGCCATCCAGACATTCCTTTTGTATGGTGCAATTGTCATCTACGACATGCGGAGATTAGTTAGATACTTATTTGTTGGTTGTGCACCAACATTGGCACCATTCGTGGGAACTAGAACAAAAAAAGCCTGAAAAACACAATGACTAACACTCCTCCTACAACCTATTCAACAAATGCTAATGAGCGATTCCAAGCCTTACATTAAAAAAGTGGAAAATAATCAAGAGGAACATGATCGGTGTATGTAGTCCTTGCTTCGGCAGGCAAAACAATTGAATCAAGAAAATCAAGAGCTATGGGTGTAAATGGCCTTGAGGTGTTGTTCGAAAAGCCGTTGCACACGTAGCTAAAAAACAACTTTGAGACTAGTTTGAAGCCAAACAGAGAAAGCTCCTCGTCGTTACGTTGAGTTGTTCTTGCAAGCGGATAAAAAACTGTCTGCTAGCAATTCCCTAATGTTGCCTGAACCATTTCACCCAATAGCCGACCAAACTCAAATAGAAGAGACTACAAGCTCCGTTAGAGAAAAATGGAAAATGGGCCAAGAATGGGGCTCATAGCTCTCTGATGCATTAAAAACCTGTCTTAGGCCTCAAGAGAAAGTAACACCTGGGCCACTAAGAATGTTGGAGGCCTTGAAAGCACAATTGGGCCAACCTAACAATGATTGGGCCAAGTTGTCTACCTCAGGGTATGGTACTAGAATTGCCACCTCCAAAGGACTCATAAATGAAAGCCCCTCTCGGCTTGATAAGCAAACGACTAGGTGACATGCCCTCCACGTCATTTGGCTCACACATAATCATTTACGAGTCGCTTAGAGGGTTTCTGGTGCCTAAGTTCACCATGTATGATGGAATCAGTTTGACCATTTGATACACTCTCCGGCAGAAGAAGATGCTAGATATAAGCAATGATGTGTTGTTGTGCAAGGTCTTCCCAGCTAACCTTCATGACCTAGTTTCTGGTTCCAGCAACTCTAGTAAAATTCCATCAATTCCTTTTGGGATGTCTCAAAGGCCTTTGTAGGTCATTGTTTATGTCCTGCTCTTCAAAAGCATAATATAAGCAACATTTAGAACATTAAGATGTAAGAGGATGAATTGTTGAGGGACTTCATATGTGGTTTGGGTGAGCAGTGCTCTAGGTGGAATCCTACAACATAGATGGCCTTATGCAAATCTTCAAAGGGAGCATTAACTCGAACACTCCGTTTTTTAGCTTCTCACTAAAAAACTGCTTGTTACAATAAATGACTTATTCAAAAGGGCAGACAAATATGTCATGCTCAAAGATTATGTCCAACCAGCATCCCAATAGATCCTGGTTACAAGCCAAGAAACCAAAAACAATAAGGTTGGAAGCTCAAAGCCATTAAATGGCTAGTTGAGGCAGGGAAACAAGAGACAAGTGGGATAGCAGCGATGACAACTGTCTAGCTTACTTTGCTGACCATCATTTATGAAACAATTCCCTTTTATATGAGAGTTGCCTGAATTCAAGTGGTCGGAGCCTATAAAAGTTGACCCATCTAGACGAGATGGAAGACGGTGATGCTCTTATCATAAGGAGCACGAACATACCACAAAAGAGTGAAAACATTTGCACTACTTGGTGGAGAAACTAATTAAGACCGGACATCTAAAGCAATATGTTTGAACAACTAGTGGACATGAAGAAGCGACATGTGAAGTGCTAGAAAGAACTGATGCCTCCTTTGCAGCACATTGAGTGATGATTAACTACATTCATGGGAGGGGGCCTGTGGATGACAAGAATCATTCCAAACAATAAAGAAGGAGGATGCTTCGCGCAACCATAGTAAGGGAATGAGTGAATACAATTCAGTGCACGTTCACTACATAAAGCGCTCGATTGGTCAACGAACCAATTACATTCCCTCTAATTAACCCCAACTAGGTTATATTATTGCATGAGGATGCTCTAGTGTTAACATTGGGACTTAGTGGCTTTGACATGCGCAAAATTCTAGTCGACTCGAGTGGCTCGATCGACTTGATGTCAACCTATAGGCAAATGGGATATCCATTGACCATTTTGGAAAACCTAGAAAACCTAGGTCAAGTCCTATTAGGATTCAATGGGGCCACTACGATATCCCTTGGAGATTTTGTACTCCCCATTCAAGTCGACCCCATCACTCTCAATGTGAGATTCTCTGTGGTAGAGGATCTATCACCATACAATGTCATCTTGGGGCGGTCATGGATGCATAAGATGAAGGCCATTATGTCTACCTACCATTAGATGGTTAGCTACTTGATGGAGGCCAGACAAGTAGACCTATATGGGAGCTAGTTAGTTGCCCAATAGTGTTACTAAGTGGCAGTGGAGTCTGGGCAAACGAACCTCACTGAAGATGAACCCAAATCATCAATGAGAGGGACACAATAACAATTACAAAATCGAGTCCACGAGAAGACGAAAGATAAAGACCCATTAGCAGCTGACCTACTACAGTAACTGTTTCTATTAAGAAATGATGAGCAGGTGACTTATGCTAGTTCTTTGTTAACCCAAGAGGAGTGTGATCATCTCGATGAAATGCTCTGTAAAAACAAGGATGTCTTCTCATGGAGCAACTCAGACATGCCTATAATAGACTCAACGATGGCCTCTCATAAACTAAACATCCTTCCTACAACACAACCCATACGACAGAGAGTCTAACATTTCTATTCGGATTGTCAGAAAATTATCCAGACAAAAGTCGAGAAGCTACCAAAAGTAGGATTTATCAAATAGGTAACCTACTTGAATTGGTTAACAAATGTGGTGGTATGTGTGGAGTATGCAGATCTGCATGAGGCCTAAAAGACAACTTCCCATTGTCTTGAATAGATCAAATAGGGATGCCATAGTCGACCATGGAATGTTGTCATTTCTTAGTGACTTTTTCAGATATCATCAGATACCAATGTTTCTTCCTGACGAGGAGAAGACAACGTTCATTACACCTCAAGGGTTGTACTGTTACAAAGCCATGCCATTAGGACTGAAGAACGTCAGAGCTACATATCAACGGTTGATGACACATATATTTAAGCTTTTAATATGTTGAATGGTGGAAGTTTATATCGATGACATAGTCATCAAAAGTAGAACCCACTCCAAGCACCTTCATCACTTAAAAGAAGCATTTGACCTAATGCACAAGTATGACATGAAGCTTAATATGGCGCATTTGGTGTAAGCATAAGAAAGTTCCTTGGATTTAAGGTGATGCAAAGAGGCATAGAAATGAGTCCAAATCAAGTCAAAGTAGAGTTAGAAACCCCTATTCCTACTGATAAGAAGGAGGTGTAGCGCTTGACTAATTGACTAACTGCCTTGGGTCAGTTCATAACAAGCTTCACCGATAGGCTTTGTCTTTTCTTCAACATGCTCCGAGGAGCAAAAACATTTGACTAGATAGACGAATGTGATCGTGCTTTCGAGGTTATAAAGCAATATCTCATAGAACCATCAATCTTAAGTAGTCTTGAGGCTAGAGAAGAGCTATACATGTACCTAGCTGTACTAGACTTTGCTTTTAGCTCCGTATTGTTTCGACACAACTAGAGTAATGAGCAAAAACCTGTCTACTATGTGAACAAAGCTTTGATAGATGTAGAGACACGATATTCCTAAGTGGAATAAACAATCCCGGCATTGTGGATCATCGCCAAAAAGCTCCATTCATACTTTCAAGCTCACCAAATAATGGTCTTGACAAATCAATCATTACGGGTCATGTTGCATAAGCCAAATCTATCTAGATGAATAATGAAATGGGCAATTGAATTGAGTGAATATGACATATGGTACAAACCCTAGTAATCCCTTAAAGGGTAGTTTCTCATGGATTTCATAACCGAACTACCATAGGGGTAAACTAAACTTGAAGGTGAAGAGCAATGGTGGGTTCTCCATATGGAAGAAGCCTTTAGAACATCAGGAACTGGGATAGGCATAACATTGCAATCCTCCATTGGAGAACAAGTTGAACAGGTTGTGCGACTTAATTTCTTGACGTCCAATAATGAGGCAAAGTATGAAGCAATCTTAGTTAGACTTGATTTAGTCTTGGCTCTCACTACTACGAAAGTAGAAGTCAAAAGCGATTCGTAGCTAGTGGTCGGATAGATCCAACGAGAGTATGAAGTAAGAGACTAGGGCATGGCTCGCTAACTTGCTTTAGTGGATGCTTAAATAGAAAAGCTAGATGGATGGTTTATCCAACACGTACCCTGAGAATAGAAAGGGTGAGCAAATACACTAGTAACAGTTGCTGGCTTACCAATACAAGAAGCCATGATGTTGCCAATTTATTTCCAGGTCACTCATTCCATATCTCTTGAACGGGTAAATGATATAGTCCAAGCGAATTTGGGATGGATGGAAGTAATCATAAAGCATCTTTGCACAGGAGAAGTCCTTGAGGACGAAAAGCAAGCTCATAAAATTCGGGTGCAAGCCTTTTACTAATCCTCTCTATTATACCAAAGTACTTAAGTTTAATACATAGTAGCTCTGCCCAAGAAAAACAAGAGAAAAAACTACTACGACTTTTGTAGTATTTTGGGTATTGTCCTAAAGGACTGGCTTATGGGATTTGTCAATACTAGGATAAAATAATTGCTTTTGTTAGAATCCTAAAGTGGAAAAAGATATATGAATAAAGTGAAACTAAGTAAAAGAAATTAAATTAATAATAAAATGAATATTGATTTTAAATTCGATTGATTCAAGTTTGGGATTTTCCACAATCCAACTTATGATATAGAAATTAAAGAAAACAAGGGTCTTTTAAGTGAAGTGATCTGAGGGTTTTTGATTGTTCATGATCAACTGGAGTTCTATAACCCAAAACTACATCCGAAATCTAACTTTTTTTTTTTTAGATTCCTAAAACCATCAAATGAATGATATTAATTATTGGTTTAAGATTCGACTTTTTAACCTTTCCTATTCCTTATAACTTTGTTTTGAGGCAAATAACGATAAGGAAGACCGGGATAACTAATGATCAAGAGTTACCAAGAATTACTAGTATAAGGTAATAACCTATCGTATCATTCCCCAAACTAACTCACAAGGATAGGATAAAAAATTGATAAATTGTAATTCAATCAATAATTAATATTATTGTTATAATGATTTACCCATTGTCCCTATAGGTTATCCAACCCTTAGGTTTTCATACTTCAAGCCCCAAGTTGGATTTTTAGCCTCTCATGGGGGTGATGTCATATTCACAATTCATTATAGGGTAAAATCCATAATTTGAATCAAAAGAAACTAAAAAAAATATATTTAATAAAGAAGAAAATAAAACAAACCAAAGTTCTCGTCTTCTTCCACCTTAAATGTCAAACTCTCCAAAAAAAGATCCAAGATATCTAAACCCTAGAACTAAGAGAGTTTATATAATAATCAATAACCTAACATGTGACACTCTCACTAGCCTCTTATTACAAAATAATTACCTAAAATGATTAAAAATAAAAAAAATAAAATGGTGATTTCTAGTCGTATGGGGTCCACCTAGGGCAGATGGAGTGCCCTAAATGCAATTCCCAAGGTAGAGGAGGTGAAACATCAAAGTGGCAGTGGGCGAATTCAAAATTGGGGTCATTTCGAATTGGAATTCGAATTCATAAGTTGAATTTCGAAATGGTCCTTCTGCTTTGCGTAGTTGTCTTCAAATGTCCATAACTTCTTCATTTCAACTTCAATTTGCACAATGTTTGAAGCATTGGACTTCTGAATTCCCAAGCTTTGAAATGATATATAGTATGTCTATAATGGACTCTGGGAAATGCTCCAACTTTGTCCTCAAAGTCAAAGTATATGTTGCCACCAGATTTTGAGTTCTAAATTTCCATGCAATTGAATCTTATTTCATGTCTCATTTTCCATGTTTTCTTGCCTTCTTTCTTACTCCATAATGGTCATTTATCATCTTCCAAACTCATGATATCCTTGTATTGCCTTTCTTCATGGTCCATGAGTCTCGA
This sequence comes from Vitis cinerea, assembly GCA_022059055.1. Taxonomy (NCBI): domain Eukaryota; kingdom Viridiplantae; phylum Streptophyta; class Magnoliopsida; order Vitales; family Vitaceae; genus Vitis; species Vitis cinerea. The sequence goes on along the minus strand of JAJJMJ010023113.1, from coordinate 13,715 downwards.
CTAACTTATTTCCTCATTTAACCCTTTCTTGATCTTTCAAAATCTAAAGTGATTCAATTTGCACCCTTTTCTTCCCTTGAACCTAAGATAAATCTCCAAAATTCAATTGAAACTTATGGTTAGGGCCTTAGCATTGATTTAGGTCAAGTTAGGTGATTTGAGTGTCCTTTGGTGCACAAATCATATCGAATATGTGCCATTAGAGCACATATTTTGGCTCCAATTAGTCATATGGTACACCTCGATAAATAGACAACTCTATAGACGGTCATTTGGGAGACCTCATCATAGATTCCTGAATGACACAGAGGCACAATATTTCCTAGCTCAACTACATGAAGGAATATGTGAAAATCACTCGGGTGGACGAACTCTAGCACATCACGCCTATTCACAAGGTTTTTATTGGCCTACCATGAAAAAGGATGCAAAAATCTATGCCAAGAAGTGTGTTCAACATCGAAAATATGCTCCCATACCCTGAATACCATATGAATGCTTTAATCTAGTTACAAGTCCTTGGCCGTTTGCATAATGGGGAATATATATAGTCGGTCTACTCCCAATCAGTGTGATACAAAAATTATTGCTTGTGGCAAAGGATTATTTTAGTAAATAAGTTGAAGCTGAAGCCTATGTTAGTATCAAGGTTAAAGATCTCTCAAAGTTTGTCTAGAAGAATATTGTATGTCATTCTAGAATCCCCTAAGCAATTGTCATAGACAATGGACTACAATTTGACATTAGTGTTTTCTAGACATTTTGTTCGAAGTTCAAGATCAAAAATCTCCATGCAATGCCAAGATTTCCCTAAAGTAATGGCTAGGTGGAATAAAAAAATAAGCTACTACTGAATTCATTAAAAAAGTGACTCAAGGGGGCAAAAGGAAAGTAGACGAACTACTAGACATTTTATGGGCTTATTGGATGACCAGCAAAAAACCCATAGGGGCCATGCCATTTGGCTTAGCATATGTGATGAAAGTAGTTACCCTGACTGAAGTCAAAATGCCCATAATAAGACTAGTCGTATGGGAGGTTGGGAGTTGTAATACTTATTCGGAAAGATATTTAGATTAGACAGATGAGGAACAAGAAGTAACCATTATTCGAATGGCCTCGTATCACCAGAGGGCCATTACTCAATACAATAAGAAAGTGCGACAACGACTATTATGTCCAAGAGATTTGGTACTAAGATGAGTCTTTGAAAATATAGTGGACATAGGAGCTTTAGGCCAATTGGGAAGGCCCGTATATTGTAACCAAGGTGGAAGATTTAGGGGCATACCATCTCTAAACCCAAAGGTCTAAATGATTGATATTGTCTTACAAACCCAAAGGTCTAAATGACTAAAAATAACATAACGAAAGGAAGAATCATGGGCCAGGCTGCTTAAACACGTAATCTACTCAACTGCAGTACTTAATTGAGCCTCAATAGTCTTTTCTTGAGCATTCTGCTTGTTTACTGCTATAACGTCCTTACCTGATTTGACTTCGTTGTCAGATGAAATACTAGGGATGTCATTAGTAATTTCGTGCTTCCTTTTGCAATAGTTGTAGCCGTAGTCATCTACTTACTTTTGGTAAACTGCTTTTAGTTCTTTATTTTCTTTGATGATGCCGACCTGCACTTGCTCGAGCTCAAGCTTCAGACGGGTGCTCTCTTCTTTCATTTGAGCCTTGGCAGATCCTAAGGAGGTATTGTCTAGCTTCAAACTACACACTTCCATTTGAAGTGCCTCATTTTCTAACTCCGCCTTGCAAAACAGTCTGGCCCCCTCTTTAGCATGCTTCCAGGTTGCAGTTGTCACGGTCTTAGCAACATCCAATTCATCGTGCAACCTTGCTATTCGTCCACAGTGTGAGCCTTGTAGGCCCTGATCTTTTTTCCTGCCTCCAACCTTTGGAACAGATGGTTGCACTACCTTATTAGGTTTTGAACCCCAACTACAATCTGAGATAAACCAAAGTTAGATGAAGTATGTGAGATAAGAAAGAAAATGATGGCTCTTACAACTTTAGCCGTCTGCATGGCCGAATACCCCTTCATAAGCATGACTACCTCTATAATGTTGTTCGGAGTCCCAAAAGAACCTGAATGATGGAGCTTTGTTCGGGGTCACTGTAAACCTCAATTAGGATTCGTTGGATAGCTAGAAAAAGGTCATTCATATTGGTGAGGGAAAGTTCCATGTTTGTGAATGAAGAGAAGCACTTCAACAATTTTTCAAGCTCTTCCGAAGTAGGCATGTCCATTGTTGTAATAGGGGGCAGTTGTGAGCTTAGGGTGGATCCACTTGGAATAACCACGGGCTCTTCTATAGAGTGGAATGGATTCTTCTTAGCAGGCGACTTGGCTACTAGAATAGATAAGGTTGCAATAGCTATAGAAAAAGTAGGAGTAGACTTTGAGGTTGAACCTTTCTCGACACCTGTTTTCCCCTTCTTAGCCAGAGGAGTCACAACCTCAAGAGTTTCAAATAACATTTTTTGTTGTCTTTCGTAAAAGCTGGCCCACAAGTTGGCAGCCATATTTTTTTTTTAAATTTTTAAATTTTTTATTTTTTTTAGTGACTATAGGTGGAACAATGTGGTCGGGATCCTTGCTATGCTCAACACCATCTAATACAATAGCCTCATTAGAAGCGGTCACTTAAGTTGTGTTTGACTCTTTCTTAGTCAAAAGGGCCGTAGGTTTTATCTTGGTTAACCAAGATGCGGAGCTTAAAACTAGATGGGAAATTAAACTAGGAGCCTAGCGTAGAGTGCCCTCTTGGTGTTCTTTTCGCGCATGTCTAGATGGGCTTACCTTGCCTTAGCGTTAGTGAGTTGAAAAAACCTCGTAGAATGACAAGTTCTTTAAGACAAAGTACTCGCTAGGAACTAAGGTAGGATGAGCAAGTCTTGGAAACACCAGAATCACAAACAGATGAGGTTGCTCTAATAAACTCTCCAAGTTCTTCTCAATTAGTAGCATGAAGAACTTTCATTTGGCTTGGTCAATCTCGAACAACTTGTTGAGGTGGATCCATGAAGATTTGTCTACCTACTTAACCAGGTAGTCATGTCTTTCTTTGCCTGTACAAAGAAAACATTAGTTATCCATTCAAAGCAATAATAACAAAACAATCTATGAAAATAGAAACTATACTTGATAATTCAAGGAAGTGTTTCGACTTGAATAGTTGATCTAACCCCACTGTTGAACAACTTCAAGGGCTAAATACCAAGACGTGCCCTTTAGCCTAACCTTTGTTTGAATCAGGAAGGTTAATTACAAACTAAATGGATAGGATGTGAGCTGACAAGCTAAACCACTCATTGGGGCTCATTTTGATGGTGTACACAAAGAGAATCTCCAAGATATAGAGATTCAATTAGTACAATGCATCCAAGACGCCACATCTCATGAAAATCTAGATGACGTTTGGATAAATATAGGTAGGTGGAATCTCGGAGAAATATAAGAATTGTTTGAGGAGAGATGAAATTAGGAAACATAGTCTAGCTATGAACTGTTCCTTCTTGAAGTAAATCATATCATGGGGAAACCCGCTTGTTGACAGAGCTTCTTTGTCTCACCATTGGATGGAGATAAAGTCGAGGATGTGAAAATGAGCCTGAAACTCTTATTTGGATAGCTCGTCTACAGAGCAATCAATCTAGGGCACTTGGATCTAGAAGCCTTCATCCCGCCACGCTGTGACTTGTTGCTTATGGAAACGACCCTTCTTCTATCCATGATGATAGATGAACCAAAGCCCATGTAGACACTTAATATCCATAGAGATACTAAAAATCTTAATTCATGTAAATAGTAACTCTTTTATTTTTATTTATTTATTAAATCTTAATTCATATAGATACCTTAACTTTTGAAGTTAGAACATGTATGTTACCCACATGAAGTAGTTTACCATATTTGATGATGGCTATGAAATAAATCCATCCAAGCAGGGCATAAGATCATAACCTATCAGCAAGGAATTAACGAAACTATGCTTGCCATGGTGGATAATAATTTAAAAGAAGTTAAGCCATGGTTCCAATGGAGATGGGATTGGTACTGATGATGGGAGGACAATCATTTACCATGATAGATATATGTCAACTCTCAATCATTCTCTCTTTCTCTCTCTCTCTCTCTCATAGCAAGCTTTTACATCATCATATAATCTATTTTATGTAATGACCTACCCTTGCAGGTGCCATCCACATAAGATAGTGTCTCCACTCTAGTTTGAAAATTAAGATGGAGATACTATTCTCTGGAAGAAAAATTAAATTATAACACGATAAGTGTCAGAGCACGACAAAAAAAAGCATAATAAAAGAACTACATATTCATTACGCTTCCAAGATATAAGGTTTTGAGTACACAAAAGCTGGCCTTAGCGACCACTTGTAAAATTTGTACATATCTAAGGAAATAGCTACGTGCTAATAGCTTATCTAAACAAAAACAAAAAGAAAAGGGTAATAATGACTACATGCCTTATTATTTGTCATTCAGAACTTGCTCAATATCTTGTTCAACTAGATCCTCATCTGAAAAGATTGGGGAACTACAAAGTGAGTATAACTTAGTGAATTTAATATAATGTAGTTTTTAGGATGGTCAATTTAAAAATAGAAAAATATTTTCATCATGCAAGTAACACTCAATGTAAATAATATATAGTATAAAAATTAGATACCCATACAACATAAGATAATATGATGTATAATCAATCAAACACATGCATAATCCACAACTATGGTACCACTCCAACTCTTGGCACATCCCAATGTCATGCAATATCACTACAACAATATCTCTTTCTCCATCAACATATATCATATATGTGTCTGCAAATGACATATATATCACATAACATGGTGTCTTATAGACATAGTGTCCCTACATCTCTTGACATACTTATCATACAAACTACTCTAGTGCCCTCTCATCTTTCAGCACAAAAGATCACAAGGTTAATCCGCTACTGTGTGCCCCTCCATCTTTATGACACTATATTGGTCCAATCTACATTACAATCACAACCATAGCAGGAATGTAAAGTATAACAATGATAGTACCAATGATTTTTAGTGAATAGTACGTGCTAGGTAAGTTCCAAGGAAACGCAAGAAGGGTCACAATGGTCTTGCTTAAAACCCAGTCTCCTTAGACAAAACTTCCTTAAATTGTACCTATCCTTTCATGATCACTAAACCATCTTGCCTATTAATATACATATATAGCAAGGATACAATTAGGATCACATATTCATTATGAACATAGCATTGGCCCAAAACATTTTCAAAGCATATCTCATGATATTTGAAAAATAATGAATGCATATATCATTTTAAGCATGGGATATATAATTTTAAATCCAAATAAAATTATGCATTATTAGATCATGTACATTTAGAATTACAAATTTGAATTGTCTTGGTACTTCTATTATGATGATTCAAAGATCCAACCTTTGAAATAACAACATAAAAGCCTTTTCACACTTCTCTTTTCTCTTTTCTTTGTAGGTGAACACTCCTATTTATAGGGGTGGAGGAGAACTTGGAATAGGTGAGCTTACAAGTGACTTGTTGCATGACTTACTTAAGTGTTGATCAAAGGGAAAGTGACTTGTGGCAACGTACTTTATCCTTGTAGCTACTTGAGTAGGTGTAGTGGCTTGATGAGTCACCATGCCTTATTATGTGTCATGTGATGAAGGTGACTTATTGTCCTCTTGGTTACACGCGTTTTAACACCTCATGTTTGTTTGCATCCATTGCAACACCTCATGCTTAGTTGCATGTTTTCAACACCTCATACTTGGTTATATGCTTTCAACACCTCATATTTGGTTGCATGCTTTTAACACCTCATGCATGATTGCATGCTTTTAATACCTCATGCTTGGTTGCATGCTTTCAACATCTCATACTTGATTGCATGCTTTTCAACGCCTCATACTTCATTGCATGCTCTTTGACACTTCATACTTGGTTGCATGCTTCCCAATACCTCATCATTGTGACACTTCATGCTTGGTAAATGATAAGAAATGAGGTGTTTAGAAAAAAAACTTCAAATATATGATTCTTGAAAACTAGGGTTGTTACATTTTAACTGATATATATAGATGCATCATTTTGTAAACTTTGTTGTTAGGTGTATTTGCTTTAGTCATTGTGTAATTAATTGATGAACATGGGACATAATAAAAAAAAGTTTTCCAATCAATGCTAATAAGCTTAAGAACTTGCTCAGACTTGATTAGTCAATCAATTGAACAATGTTCCATTTCAATTGAGATTAAATTGAGTTATCAAAATCTTCAATTAAGTTGTGATTAAATTGAGTTTTTAAACTTGTAACCTTGCTTTCAACAATGTGAAAATGTAACAAACCTAAGTTCAAATGCAATAACCTCAAGTCTACACAAATAAACTAGCAAAGAATTACATTAATTAGACTATTAGTATAAGTGTAATTAATCTAGGAATGTATTAGAAGTGCCACATGCCACACATCACACTTAAGCGTTTCCAAATGTCACATATAAGGACATGAAGAATTGGGTACTATAAGAAAAGAGGAATATGTTTGAAACTTTAGTGGCACCCAAGCACATTTTGGTCACATGCTAATACAAATGAGGATATTTATGTCAATTATATTTGAAAAGGAAATATAGGAAGGAAAAAATCTAAAGAAAATCATTTCTCTTCATTTCCTTAGGGTTTTTTTTTAATTATTTATTTTGGATTTGATTTGATTTATTTTATCTTCTCTTCTTCTTTAAAAATTTATCGAGGGAATTTTTCATTTCTACTTAAAGGAGACATTAGAGGTAAGTGATCTCAATTTTTTATTTTTCTTTCTTATATTTTCCTCTTTTTCTTCACATTTTCTTTGGGAAAGTATTGTTAGAAATTAGTTTTTTTACATATGTGAATATTTTTGTTATTTCTAAACCATTTGCCCTTCCTTCTTGGACTATTTGGTAGCCAAAAAAGTGAAAAAAAAAAAAATTATATTTTAAGTTTAATTCATATATAAATTGTTGGAAAATGTATGAGAATGATATTTATGATGCTGCTACTTGAGGGCAATTTGGTGATATCTTTCAATCCATTTAGGTTAACCCCAAGTTGTTTCAATATTGGAAAGACCCAATGCATGCTCAATCAATTTTAATATAATAGATTGAGTTGAGTTTATGGAGATAATTTCATGGGAAAAAGGGATTTCCCAAGAAGGAGAAATATCTTTATTTATTTATTTATTAAAAATCTTCTTACCAACTTGTGATTTTTGAGATTTTGGGACTTTTTGGTAAAGTATTAAAATCACCAAATTATTTTAAAAAAAATAATAAACTTGAAAACATATCCTGCCATCTAAGTCTTGTTACATTTGGATTATGTTTGTCCTATGAGAAAATTTCAAACAAATTGGGAAATACAATTGAGAGGTTCATAGAGAAGTTTAGACTAGTGCTCTTAAAATTTTTGGGATTCTTTTTGAAGAATGTTATACTTAAAATTATTTTTATATAATATTATACTCTCTAAGAAATCTAACCATATAAACAATAATAGCCTGGTATAAATATTTTGAAGATATGGATGAAAAACAAAGTGGTTCATATGATAGTTTTGAACCATTTGGGTTTTTGGAAAATTTGGGATATTTTGGATAACAGTATTGCTTCTTAATTATTTTTATATGTTAGTATACTAAAAAATGAAACCATAGATTTTAATTTCATGCAATTACAAGTTCCTTATCATTAGTGAATAATTCAGTAAATGTTAATAGGATTTCATTAGTATATGTTAGTTTTGAGTTTTTAGAATTTGGTATTATTAGATTGTGTTTTAGGTTCATAAATTAATTTTGAAAATTTCTGGGCTCACGATAGATTAGATTTGGAGATTTTATAATTTTGCAAATTTGTTTCATTAGTAAGAAAAATTAAGAAAAAGATTAGTATTTCGACATGCTTTGTTTTAGGCAAACTTGTAATTGATTTAGGTTGAGGTTTAACTAATAGTCTTTTAATGACCATTCGACTTAGTAATTAATTGCTAATATTCCTATACTCATCAATGAACTTGTTGGCTTAAATTTCACTTGAATTGAATTTCATTAGACTAGCTTTTTCATTTTTTTTTTCTATGGAAATTTACATTTTCTATTGAAGTGCTATTTGAGTGAGGGTAAGCTAGTGGAAGCATAGAATCATAGTTCATTTCTTATGAAATTTCCAATTTTTCAAGTTCACTTAAATTTTCTTTTGTTAAGGGAGGATCCAGAATTTGTCAAGCCATTGTATTGTGAGTTTTGTTATAGTTTTGATTGTGAGAATTTTTGTGAGTAATTATGATAAACATGATTTTACTAAATTTTTCATAAAATAAGTATTTTTTGAATATGTTATATATACTCATTTAATGTTATTAATGACATGAGATATATGTTGCATTGTTATTTGATCAAATTACACATAATTTATATTAAGTTTAAGAAAATGAATGTTATTGGATCTTTAAGAAATTATAAATTGTCATGCTTATGTTTACAAGGAATGACATTATATACCTTGTCATAATATAATAAGTTGTTGGACTTTTTGACCATTGATATTTGATTGGCTTGATAACATTTACATTTGTGAGGTGTTTCATGCAATTTTGTTATGGGACTCCACACCACTTATGTAAGGAAGAGGCCTTAAGATAAGATTTTGGGTTTTGATGCCAAGTTTGGAGGTAGAGCTCGAAGCAGTAGAGTATGCTTTTTTGTACCCTAATGGGATGACTAGGAGATGAACTCTTTGGTAATTGTGATATGGGGTCATGAGAACTTGAAGATTATGTAGATGTGGGGTTCGTAGGTAAGAAGCTTTTGTATATTTGATTGATTGACCATAGATATGTCCAAACCTTATGATTGCATGTTTTACGTCTCATATGTCCTTTAAATGCTATTATAATTATTATATGCTAATTTCTAATAACCAAATTTATTATATATATATTTGAAAACTATCTTTAATATGTATTGACCATTTTAATACTTGTGTATCATGACTGAATATTCATTGGACTTTTGTTCACTCTATTTAATTTTATTTTTTTTTGATGAGGAGCTTCTAGATCTTCTTGAGGTTGAGCCAAGACTAGGGTTAGTCCTCAAGAGCAAGCCTTAGGACCCATAGCCCCTTCGACATTATTTAGTTATCCTTAGATTGTGGGTCTTAGTACCCTTTTCATTTTAAGATATTTTATTACTTTTAAGTTGTATTCAGCCTTAAGACCTAGACTACTATTACTTTTTTTATATTTTCATTTTTTCTCTCCTTAATTGAATTTAGTTTTGCTTTATTGACATGTCTTTCTTTGCCTTTACATTACTTTGTTCTTGTTCCACCATTTAAGTTAGTGGTTTCATTATTGGTTTCGATTTGTAATGGGATCATCGCCTCCTAGTGGGCCCTTTAAGTATAGGGGTCAATATAGAAAAAATTAAAATGGGATTAATAACCTTATGAAGAAGACAAAATTCTAATGTTAAAAGAATAAGAATACCCAATCTATTATAAAATATAATTGTAAATTGAATCCATACTGAACTACATGTAATTATTAATCTTTATTTTTATATTTTGAAAAATCACCAATGTAATTATTAATCTACAACTGACTAAGTGTTATCTTTTAGCGACAAATTAATTAGTGCCAAAAGGCCATATTTGTTGTAACTAAGAAAAGCTTATATATTTCATTGGGAAAAAAAAAGGGAAAGCTTGTTTACATATATTATATGGGAATAATAATTAAGAATTTCAAATCTGACACCAGTTGCATCTATAAATTCGTTTAAAAAACTGGATGTAATCATTAAGAATAATAATTTTCCTCTTGGAAATATCAAAAGGATCCAAGTTGACTACGTTGGTATCATATTCTTCAACAATAAATTAATATATAAATCAAAACTTACTAGATCTTCCTGGAACTTTCCGGCTGGGTAAAGACAATGGACTTAATATTAATTAATATCCCAATAGTACAATTCAAAAAGGAGATATTGATCTGGAAATGGCTAATGCCAGCCGCAGCACCAAAGTTGCACTCTGGATATTTCTTCTGATTACCATCCATGGTAATGCACTGAGCCTTCCGTTTGTCGAAGTGATACTGCATAGAGGAACACTCAAAACACTACAGGTTATTATATATATTAACTCCTTAATCGCTTTTCTTTTCTTTCATCTCATTTTTTGTTTGGTTTATTATATGACTAATTTTCTGAAAGTTCAAAGGTTACAAACTCTTGCAGATTGAAGATGGAGACGCCATTGACTGTGTTGATATCTACCAGCAGCCTGCTTTTGATCATCCACTGCTCAAAAATCACACAATACAGGTTTTCTGTTTAAAGTTTTTTTTCTCCCTACAAGTAATATATGTTATATTTTCAATCAGAAACTTTCTTACAGGGGGACTTAATGTAATTTTAAAGATGAAACCCAGTTCCTATCCCAGTGGAATTAAAGCAGATGACTCCCAAGCAAAGCTTTTTCAACCTTGGCATGGTCATGGAAAGTGCCCAGAGGGAACGATTCCTGTTCTTCGTAGAACCCGAAAACATGATCATCACCATCACTCTGTGCCGCTAAATCCATCTCCAACCCCACGTAATCACAGCTTTTTAGAAGGCGTTTCCTATAGTGAGGTGCTTTTTCAACTCTAGTTGTGCTTATGGTTCAATGATCAAATTCTCTTCTAACTGAAGAAGTTTATTATTTGATGCATTCCTTTCAAGTTCATTTGTTTAGTTATGTCCTTATGAATGAATATATGGATGAACTAGTATGCACAAGTATGTGTAAGCGGACTCAATTTCCATGGACTGAAAGCGGGAATAAATGTGTGGAACCCTTACACGAATGATCAAGAGTACAGTCTAGCTCGAGTTTCTGTTATAGCAAACACAGACATTATTGAGGCAGGATGGATGGTATGCCTCTCCTATTATGCCCTGAAATTTCAACAATTGCCTTATTTTGTTTTACTTTATTTTTGTCTCAAGCTTCTCATTCAGAAAAATGAATGTGGGCTGTATAAAGTTTATTTTGAACTATATAACTTAATTTATTTTTGGAAAAACTTCTTAAGTTAATAAGGTTATATTACTAAGAAGTATTCAATTACAATGTTATATTTCTGGGTGTAAGTTAATAAGTTTATATGTGGCTTATCCATTTACCTATTTATGATGAGAGTTCTGGTTGGATTAAAATTTTGGGCTAATGGATATGAGCCCAACCACTCATACATACCAGAGTTCTAGTGTGGGATCTTGCCATCCTTTTTAGACGATTGAGTGTAGAATTATTGTAGTTTAGAATATTTTTTCTTGCAGTAAGACCAATTTGAGGGATTTATATTGTTCCTTACTGCTATATATGGTTCAAAAAATTAAACTGTTATCTAATATATTTCCTACTTCTAGTATCAGAATTCCATAGCTCTAATCCTTTTTGCTAGGGTGGTTGATTTGTATTTCAAAATGAATGATATCCATAGGAGAAAGTCTACAATAAGTTTTGAAAAGATCTAAAATAAATTGAATTTATGTATCCTATTTAAATCTAAAATTTGAACTTAATGAATTCCTTCTCCAAAAATAGATGAATATTGTCAATATTTTCAGGGGGTATTTATTTATTTTTGTGTAGTCTTTGTTCTATTCAGATCTGGTTGGGATTTTTGACCTTTGTACAATTGTCTTGTATTTCCCAATAAACGACTATGGAGCATTTGGGCCTAATTCCTTTGGTCATATTTTTTGTTTCCTTATGGATAAGCAGGTTCCACAACATTTGATTTTTGTTTCTTTTGTGATTATGAAATTATTTATAATCTTCTTGTGTTTTGTTTATGTTTAATTGTGATATATAGGTTTTGATGTGCTATGCCTCATATTTTGGATCCGCTGATTAATCCTATAAATGCTAGACTCAATTAGTGCTTCCAAAACCTAAGAATAAGATGATGAGTTTCAGGTAAATTTGTGGAAAATAAGGATGTGGAGATATGTATAAGGAGAAACAATTCTGATATAAAACCTAGCATATAGATAATCAACAAAGTGCATTTTATTTTTTATTTATCATAATGAAAACTTGTACAACATTACTTTGTGCATGCCAAAACCTCGTGGTTCACTAAGAGTAACCCTTATTAGAAGTGTACAAAACATAAACTACATCATTTTCCAAAATGATTTAGCCATCCTATAATACAAAGACAAGTCTAAAAAGATCTCTCAACATGAACAAAACAATAACCAATTACTACCAATTGGTGAGGTTGCTCGCTTTCTTTTTGTTTCTCGGCTTAGGCTTTTGTGTATACCCCCTGTATACTTTGTGGCTTTTTGGCCCTTTCTATATATCGCTGTTTATCTATCAAAAAAAAAAAAAAAAAAAACCAATTACTACCATATCTAAAGCTCAAACATCAATTCCCACGTCGTACAAGTGGCTTTCAACTTGCACTAAGAGTAGAAAGAATAGGGTGAGTTCATAGCTCAGTGAGAAAGTTTATGCTCATCCCATGTATGTCATTAAAAAAATGAATCAAACTAAAATGAGCATAGAGCAACATGCATTTTAACTTTTTTAATCATTAGAAAATACACAATAATCTTACATATAAATAAAAGTTAATTATAGAGGGTTCCATCTTTACTTTACCTCATCCATTCTCCCACCAATGTACATATTATTTTCATTGTTATGACTACCACTCAAGGACAAGTCATATCTTGCATCTTTTGGGATTTATACCTATAGGTAGGACAAACCCTATGTCTTTTGAGACAACAACCCAATGGTAGGACTAGTCCCGTGTCTTAGGGACTAAAACCTAGGCATAAGACCAACCCCATACACCCGCATTGGAGTGTCTTCCTCGAGATTTTTAGGGATTGTCACCCAAGGATCGAAGGTTCCACATAAACAATATATCCAAGGATAATGATTGCAGCTTATCACAAATACTCCCCACATACTAATCCATCCTTTGAATATTACTTGTCAATGTTATAAACCATATGATTCCTATAATGTAAACATACCATGAACTACCTCCACAGAATTAAAGTCATAATACCTCATACCAATTCATATATAAATAATAATACAACATCATAAAACAATGACACAGATACAATATGGACTGACATGACACATTGAAATATCTCACAAAATTATATGAAATATATGAATTCACAACAAATAATTTAGGAAAAGAAAACAAAGATACATAGTAAAATAAGATAAAATTCCCTCCCTTACACTCACTTTTCCTTCGCAATTCTTCTCTATATACAGAGTATTACCCATAGGTACTACAAAGAATTAAAGTAAAACAATGTAATTTAGGTTTACAACTATAAAACTACACAATTAAGGTTTAGCGCATTTTCTATATTTTTTTAATTTAAAAAATTTTAAATTGATAATTCTATTTGCTCATTCTATAATCTACATGCTTGTATGTTTTTAGATAAAATTAAGATGAGTAAACAGTCTTTTCTATGCATATTGTTGTCACACTAGATAACTAGTGTTTAAATTTGTGGAACTCACAATTCTTTTAATAGGATTCTTAGCATGGACTAGACTCCAGTACTCTTC
>JAJJMJ010023110.1:198937-211278 GCA_022059055.1 Vitis cinerea | reverse complement strand
CTCAAAAAATTTAGTTTAAGCTTTATTTAATTTTAAGATAAATTTCACTCACTAGGAGCCTTGTGGTATGTATTCTTCCAGAAGAATGCCTTTTGGGTTATGGAATGCTTCGACCACTTTCTGAAGGTGTATGATGAGTATGTTTTCAGAATTGGTGGAAAAGGTGATGGAGGTTTTCATGGATGATATTTCTGTCTATGGAATATTGAAAATTGTAGAAGTAGTTTTGTTGAGATGTATAAAGAAAGGACTTGTTCTAAATTAGTAAAAGTGTCGCTTTATGTTCTAAAGTTGATCTCACTTTGAAGCTTCCTAAGCCTTCCACACTAACAGAGCTTCTCCAATTTATGGGGGCATGTTGGTTTTTACAGAAAGACTTTTCAAAAATCCTTGTTAAAGGATGTAGTGTTTTGTTGGAATGATGATTGCCAAAAAGCTTTTGATCTTCTGAAGGAGAAGCTTACTTCAACACCAATCATAAGGCCACCTAATTAGAGATTGCCATTTGAGTTCATGTTTGATGCAAATGGCAACCCCGTACTTGTTGTTATTGGACAAAGAGAAGAAGGAAGACCTTATGTAGTACATTATGCAAGTCAAATGTTGAATGATGCTAAAAATACTACACAACTATTCAGGGGTTACTTGCTATTGTGTTTGCATTTGATAAATTCAAAGCTAGCTTGTTGGGGATTTCCATAGTAGTTTTCACTTATCACTCAACTTTAAAATATTGGCCTAGAAAGAAGGATGCTAAGGATAGGGTTGATCTCACTCCTTCAAGAGTTTATTAATGGCAATTTTATTAATCATAAAAAGATGTAGTCTAAAGAAAATGGTAGTAGTTGGTTTGATTTTGGCTTCGGTGAACTATTTTACACTTGGTGTTAGTAAACCAAGGTTGAAGACTAGTGTTCTCCCAAAAAAAAAAAAGAAAAAGAAAAGAAAAGAAAAGAAAAAGCAAGTATTGATATAGTGACTCCATTACGATGCAAGGATTTCAGATTGCTAATTTAATTTCCATGCAATTTAATTTAACCTATTGAATTAAAAAAATATGAAATTTTGGTGTTTCTAAATTATAAGTAAATTAATTATAACTAGACAATTGATTACTACTCAAAAAGTACTCTTTTATAGCTTGTTATAAACTCTTTTAAACACTTTTGAGTAGTATTTATTGCCTTTTAACTCAATTGGCACATTAAAGACCCTTGCAAGTGTTTCTAATCAGTTTTGGGCAAGTTTTGGTGTTTTTGATAGCTTTTTGATCATTAAAACGAACCAAGAATGAGGGAGAAGCAAATTAAAATTTCTCTTTGAGAGTTCTTCTGGCCCATAAGAAGTCTTGTCTGATCATCCCCCCATATGTGATTCCTAATTTTTTCTTTTCGTTCCAATATAAAATTGAAAAGCCAAAAACATTCGGTCGAAGACTCTCGAAACCATGACTTAATCAAAGGAAATGAATGGTCGTTGTTGACTAATTGGCTAAACTAAATCGCTTTTGGCAAGTGTTTCTAATAAGTTTTTGGCAAGTTTTGGTGTTTTTGATAACTTTTTTATCATTAAAACGAACCAAGAATGAGGGAGAATTTTGTATAGTCCGTGGCAAAGCAAGTTGAAGCTCAAACACATGAAGAATCCAAGTTTTGGAGAGCCTTGTAGCCTTTGCCAAATCAATCAAGTATGCAAGGAGGAGAATCAGAGAAGAAATCTAACATCTAGCAATTTCGCATGGCTATGTGAAATTTTCGCAAAGCATGTGAAATTTTCGCAAAGCATGTGAAATGCCAAAAGGAGTACAAGCTGCAGGACAGAGAGCAAGACTGTGAAAGATGAATTTTGTACCCTGTACGAAATTTCGCACCCTGTGTGAAATTTCTCAAGCCTTGCAAAAATCCTCCTGTGTAATTTTCAGATATTTTTGCGCTGACTCCGTTAGATTTTTATCTCAAGATATTTTATGTAATTACCTATTTTCTCCTTGTAATCAGCTAAAGATATTTTTAGATATTTAGGATATCTAGATGAGGGGTTAAAATATCTCTCTATATATGTCTTAAAATATCTCTTTTGTAATATCTCGGAAGAAATTCCAAATCATTTTTTTTGGAATCTCTCGAAATCTCAGAAGAAATTCCAGAGAACACTTGTAAATTCTTTTGGTAAGAAATATATAGAGCTTTTGCTCTGCCTTACCTATTCATTTTGTTTTTATTTTCTTTCTAGCCAAACAACCTCTGAGGATGTTTTCTTAGAGGATGAGTGGCTAGGTTTTTCGTTTCTTGGACTGAAGGAAGCTAGGTAAGGGATCTGAATACAAAGGTGGGAGTTTTCATTCCTTTAAATGAGGAGAGTTGTTACCCGTTAATGGTTTTTATTTTTAGGTTTAACTTAAAATCCCTTAAAATCACATGGGCCAATACTTGGTAAGCTTTTCGGACTCCCTGGAGTTCCATTAGTTATCTCTTACGAGCCTTTGAAGGGTAATCTAAGGTTAGGATCACCTTGAATGGCCAATACTTGGTAAGCTTTTTGGGCTCCAAGGAATCCATGGATGTCTATTAGTTATCTCTTACGAGCCATTGAAAGATGATTCACAGTGAGAGGTCTTTAGTGTTTGAAACCATTAATGGGAAGCGACTATAGTTTTATGGACCAGTGGGATCAAGTCTTGATTGCTAAATACACACCAGTTCGGGAGATAACCATTCTTTATGTTGTTATCCCCAACACGAGGAAAAGATCTGAACTTGATCTTTTGAGCAACACGATGAGCATCATTTTGAACTTGATCTCTAATAAAATCAAAATCAATGGCAATATGCTTCATTCTTGAATGAAAAATTGGATTTGAACATAATTGATTGGCCCCAATGTTATCACAATAGATGACTGGACAGCAAGGAAACTTAATGCTAAGATCAAAAAGTAGATAGTACATCCATTTTATTTCAGTAGCAGTATTAGCAACTGATCGATACTCTGCCACAGTGGAAGATCTAGCAACAACCCATTGCTTTTTACAACTCTAAGACATAGGAGTTTTACCGAGATAAACAACATAAGCACCTGTGGATGAAAAAGTGTCTTTGTCCCCTGCCCAATCAACATCAGAAAAAGCATGCAAACTGTTAGAAAGATTAGGCTAATCCAACCTATGGTAATCACCTTAGAGGGGGGGTGAATATGGTGATGGTCTCTTTTTGCAAATTTAAACTATGTGAACGTAAGAGACAAATATATGAAAGTATATAATAAAACAATGTAAAGACAATTGCATATCAATTAAAAGAGTAGGGAAGAGAGAATGCAAACACAAGATTTTATAATGGTTCGGCGCAACCCGACCTACATCCACTCTCCTTTAGCTTCAATCCCAAGCTTGAGGTTCCACTAATACAAGGCTTCTAAACCAAGCCTTTAAGCAATACAATTGGATTATGGTTCCAATCCACCCTCTTGGATTTTTGGCTCCAAGCACCCTTTACACTTCTCAAGAGATACCTGATTCGTTCCCCAGTAATGGCGCCATTTGATTCTTACGCCAGACGGGTGTTATCAACAAAATTTATAAAACCTAATTCACCTTACACTAGGGTAGCATGGCTACTATAGTATAGTGGCTCTAGGATCGTCCACAGGGATGGGTTTTCTTCGTACAAGTGACTTTAGTGAAGGTAATGAAATGGTGCTTTTCCTTATGAAAATTAGCTTTTAAAGAAAATGGAATTGTGGTTTAAAAAGTTGATTTTAAATTAAGCAAAAATAGTAATTGAAGTTAACTACAAAGAGAATGTCTCTTGAAGCTTTAGGTCACTAAGATCGGGTTACTTAGGCAAATGGGGAGATTCCAAATCTTCTCCTCGCATTGGGGATAATAACATAAAGGATGGTTATCTCCTGAACCGGTTTTGTATTTAGAAATTAATATTTGATCCAAAGGGTTCATGAAAAATGGCAGTTGCTTCCCATTAATGGCTTTAAACACTAAAGGCCCTCACCTTGAACCACCTTCCAATGGCTCGTACTTGATAACTAATGGACATCCATGGATATAGCAATAAGCATCCATAGAATCCGCAAATCTTACCAAGTATTGGCCATTCGAGGTGATTATAAAGGATTTAAAGCTAAACCTTGAAATAAAAACCATTAATGGTTAACAACTACCTTCATTTAAAGCAAGGAAAACTCCCACCTTTGCATCCGGGTCCTTCACCTAGTTTCCATCACTCCAAGAAATGTAAAACTTTGCCACTCATCCCCTGAGAAATCATCCTCAAAGGTTGTTTGGCTAGAAAGAAAAATGAAAACAAAATGAGAAGGAAAGGCAGAGCAAGGGCTCTGTATATTTATTCCTACGAGAATTACAAGTGTCATCTCTCTTTTAGATTATACAAAGAGATCTATATATAGAGAGGTCTTTCTTACCCCCCTTTATAGTTCCTAACCAAGAAATCCTATCATTGGTTGATTACAAGGAGAAAATCGTAATTTATACAAAAATATGGGGAAAAAAAATCTAATGAAATTGGTGCACAGGAAGATTTTGCAGACCATGCGAAATTTCGCATGGTGTGCGAAATTGTCCTTCACTCAGTTTGCAGCTGCTCCTCCTCTTGATTTCGCATGCTATGCAAAATCTTCGCATAGACATGTGAAATTGCTACATGTTGGATTTCTTCCTCTGGTTTTCCTTCTTGCATCTCTGATTGGCTTGGAAACCTATTTCCAAGCTTGGCAAAGGGCTATGAAGTGCTCTAAAACTCGGATTCTTCATGTATCTGAGCTTCAACTTGCATTGCCATGGATTGCACAAAATTCTCCCTTATTCTTTGTTTGTTTCAATGATAAAAAAGCTACCAAAAACACCAAAACTAGCAAACAATTGATTAGTAACCCTTGCTAGGTTCCTTAATGTGCCAATTGAGTCAAAAAGTATTAACTACTACTCAAAAGTGTTTAAAACAGTTAATTTCAAGCTATAAAAGAGCACTTTTTGAGTAGTAATCACTCCCCCCAATCGACACATTGCTAGTCCCTTAGCAATGAAGGAGAGATAAAGACAAATAGACAGTAAAATAATTTACAAAATCATGTTAATCACTCCAAAAAAAATTTCAAGTGGCATGATGCGGATCATACTCTCTCATGAAACATCAAAGAGGCAAAACCCAACCTTCAACAAGAGTCATCAAATATCTTGCTTAATCATAATTTATAAAGAGTAGGCATTATGCAAATTTAAGCATCAAAAGAATTTCCACTCCCAAAGGTCCAATCCTTACTCTTCCACAAAAATCTAAGTGTTAAGCTTATTAGATTCCGATTATAGTATGCTGAACTATTCTATCCTTCCAACCCAGTTCTTTCTCAAACCTTAGCAAACTGACCAACCTCCAATAGGCTAAGAATGCACCTCTTTTATTTCACAATTTTTTTTCATTGTAAGAGTGCAATGCTAAAGGTATTGTTTTCTAAAGTGTCCATGTAATGGGGATCCATCGATGACTCCCAACCAATCAAGGTTCAGGGCATCAAGCTTTAAGGATCTTTTGACCACCAACTCGTCAGATTTCACCCCAGATTTTTGGGATTGAAATTCAATACCCAAGCACCTACAATATGTTAAACTCCACCTATTCACCGTTGTAACGAGCATTGAGGTCGGTGACTCCCAACTAATAAAGGCTTAGGGCACCAAGTTTTAAAGACTTTCACCATATACTCCTCGGACCTTGCTCAGGTTTCAAGGCAAGTGAAACACTTTGTTTTTTTTTTTTTTTTTTGAAGGCTCATTGGCCTTTTATAAGGTGTCCCAACACCATTAAAACGAGGTCAAAGGTACCAAGTCAAAATTTTCCTAAGTTCAGGGGGTGATATAGTTTTTCATCTTATAACCGGAACCTAATGTGCACATTGTGTGGTAAGATTAAAGTGGAAGAAATAAGCTTAATTTCAATAGGAGTTTCAATAATTCATCAACCTCAATAAGCATAATACAAACTCTAAGATTCAAGTAAAAAGATAAGAACTCAATTTTTCCCATTTCATTTTGAGAATTTTTCCTTAATAACCATGGAGAGTAAAGTAAAAAATTTTAAAATTAAGAAAAAATTAACTAAATTAACAAATTAAACTAGCATTATTAACAATATTTCATTCCTCAACTCTTCCCTCAACCAAGATCAACATTGCCCTCAATGTGTCAAGAGCAATTGAAAATAAAGGGAGGAAGTGGTACCTCCTGAGTGAAATAGAGTCTAAGTCGAATAGGAGAAACCACATGAGTCAAAAACAAAAGAGTAATGAGTAGAGGAAATAAAAAAATGCCAACTAATATGAAAAAATGATGTCTATATATTAATATGAGAAAGTATAATATGAGATATCATCAGGTAATACATCCAATCCCAGAATATAAAGGATGAAGACAAGGAACAATTTCCACTAATATAATATGCAAATACAATAAGATAAAGAGATGTCCTATAATCAAGTAGTGGGAACCTCAGGTGGAGATGATGCACCCTAAGGTGTAGCTGTGACTGTATCAACTATTTGAGGCTCATCTTGAGGATCAACTGAAGTAATGGCATCTGTGGTGACCTCTTGAGGTGGCGGGATCTGGACCTCTACTGTGGTAGTGTCCTCAGCTGGAATAGTATCCTCAACTGGAGCTAAAGGCTTTGATGATTCAGAAAGGTCAAGCTGACGTGGAAGCAGAACACCTAGGTGGTGCTGGATCTGGCGAAGTATAGTAGTCTGTTGGTTCTGCTGGGAACGCATCTCAGCCATCTGCTGGAAGAGAGCGGTGTGTGTGGTGGACAATGTCTGCAATGTAGCTACAAGGCCGCGAAACTCCGAAGCAAAGATGGTGATGGAAGGCTCGGATGTAGTAGGAGCAACAGATGGAATAGTAGGAGTCATAGGGGGAGCAGTAGAAACAATCTTAGGCATGGGCATTGGTGGTGCTGAAGTAGGTGATCTAGGGTCAAGTGGTATAGTCTCTATCAAAAGCTTGCCTTGCTTTGTAGGTACTGGAGTAGATTGTGTCTGTTCCGTCTATGGGGGCTCTGGAGGTGCTACAATGGGATGGGCTCCTGGAGGTGCAAAATAGCCCGCCAACTGATTCCATTTGTCAAGAGTGAATTGTTCTTGATAAATGCGGCGACGCTCGTGCTAAGGCTCAGTAGGAAAACCCATATGCTCCAAGATCTGGCAAAGCAACCTCGGGAATAGCAATGGAATGGTGTCCGCCCTCTAAAGCTTCTTCCTATGCACCTTCTCCTCAAAGTGGACGAGGGAGGCCATGATCAAGTGGTGTGGGCCAAAGTAAAAGCCCTCTGATATGTGGAACAAAGCATCCAAGATAGCTCATCGCCTCTATACCGAATGCTGTAGGGGAAAGAGGTTAGAGTGTAGCACCACATCTACGAGGAGCATCTGATTCATTCCCAATTGGTGTCCCAGCTGATTCATGTCCTCTCAATGGTCCCCAACAATGGTGCCATTTGATTCGTGCCCAGCTGGTGCCTTGATTTTTGGTCCTCAAACGGGAGTAATCAACAAAATTTATAACCTATTACACCATGTACTAGGATAGCCTCAGCTAGCATAGCATAGTGGCTCTAGGATCGTTCACTGAGATGGGTTTTCACTCTACAATTGATATTACTTCAAAGATGAATTGGTGCTTTTTCATTTCAAGGTTATCATTAAAAGAAAACATAAAGATGTTTGAAAAGGTTGGTTTTAAGCTAACTAAAAATAGTAACTGATTTTAATTACAAAGAAAAGTGTTTCTTGGAGTTTCAGATCACTAGGCTCAGGTTCCTAATACAAAAAGAGAGTTTCAGTCACTTGTTTCTTTTCCTCGCGTTGGGGATTTAACATATAGTTATTTCCCAAACCGGTGTGGTACAGATGCTTCCCCTTAATGGGTTCAAATACTAAATCCTTCTCACTGATGCATCTTGCAATGGCTCATACCTCTCACCTAGCATTTTCCATTCAAGGTGATCTTTAATCTTGGATTACCCGTCAAAAGCTCGCAAGAGATAACTAATGGATGTCTCCTTGGAGTCCAAAAGCTTACCAAGTGTTGGCTATTCTAGAAAATCCTACCTTCAAATCACCTCCTAAAGGCTCGCAAGAGGTAAACTAGTGCATCTCAATGGACGGAGATCACTTGCCTTACCAAGTGTTGGCCCAGGTGATTAAAAGGCGTTTTAAGTTAACTAAAAAGATAAAAACCATTAACGGGTCACACTTTCTTTTCATTAATAATTGAAACAACAAAACTTCCAATTTTGCATTCGAAAACTTACTCGGCTTTCTTCACTCCAAGATACAAAGAGCTTAGCCACTCATCCTCTGAGGAAACATCCTCAAAGTTTGTTTGGCTAGAAATAAAAATAACGAGAAAACAAGAATATGAAGGGAAAACAGAGCAAGTGCTCTGTAAAATATATTTCTTTCTCTCCTCGGATTACATATATGATATCTGATGGATTTCTTTACATTGGTTCAAAGATATATATAGAGAAGATATTTTCTAAGAAATATCCCAATAATATCTTTGACTGATACAAGGAGAAAATAGAAATTTATACAAAATATCTTGAGAAAAATCTAACTTAGTCAGTAGCAAATATCTGAGATTGCACAGGTGGATTGCGCACGTTGATTCACATGTTGAGTTATCCATTTTGCAAGTTTGAACTTTGGTTTTGCAACTTGGAGATGATTCCTCAACTTGGAGATGATTTGCAACTTGATTCACAGCTTGGAGGCCATTTCGGAGCCAATGGCCAATTTCGCGGCCATTTCGCAGCCAAAGAACATTTTTGCAGCCCATTTTGAAGCCCATTTCGCAGCTGCAAAATGAGGGGGTGGAGTTGTGAAATGGCACTCGTCTGCCAAAGGGGTGTTTTGTAGCTGCGAAACACCCTGTGAAATTTTCGCAGCTCAACTCGCTCAGCTTTGTGCAATTGTCTTCAAACAGCTATAACTTCTTCGTTTCAACTCCAATTCACACACCGTTTGAAGCGTTGGACTCCTGACTTCCCGACCTTCGAAACGATATATAGTATACATGAAATGGACTCCAGTAAGTACTCGAAATGTGTCCAAAAGTTGCTGTCCTCTTGAATTCTTCATGTTAGATTTCTCTCTTTTTCCTCCTTGCATTCTTGATTGGCTTTGGAAAAGAACTACGAAGCTCCAAAGCTTGGATTCTTCATGTAAATGAGATTCCATTTTCTTTGCCATGGATTATATAAAGCTTTCCCTCATCTTAGATTGCTTTGGTGATAAAAAAAGCTATCAAAAACACCAAAACTTAACACAATTTGATTAGAAACGATTGCAAGGGTCCTTAACATGCCAATTGAGTTAAAAGTGATTCATTCCCAATTGGTGTCTCAACTGATTCATGTCCTCTCAATGGTCCCCAACAATGGTGCCATTTGATTTGTGCCCAGCTGGTGCCTTGAGTTTTGGTCCTCAAACGGGAGTAATCAACAAAATTTATAACCTATTACACCATATACTAGGATAGCCTCAGCTAGCATAGCATAGTGGCTCTAGGATCGTTCACTAGGATGGGTTTTCACTCTACAATTGATATTACTTCAAAGATGAATTGGTGCTTTTTCATTTCAAGGTTAGATTTAAAAGAAAACATAAAGATGTTTGAAAAGGTTGGTTTTAAGCTAACTAAAAATAGCAACTGATTTTAATTACAAAGAAAAGTGTTTCTTGGAGTTTCAGATCACTAGGCTCAGGTTCCTAATACAAAAAGAGAGTTTCGGTCACTTGTTTCTTTTCCTCGTGTTGGGGATTTAACATATAGTTATTTCCCAAACCGGTGTGGTACAGATGCTTCCCCTTAATGGGTTCAAACACTAAATCTCTCTCACTGATGCATCTTGCAATGGCTCATACCTCTCACCTAGAATTTGCAATTCAAGGTGATCTTTAACCTTGGATTACCCATCAAAAGCTCGCAAGAGATAACTAATGGATGTCTCCTTGGAGTCCAAAAGCTTACCAAGTGTTGGCTATTCTAGAAAATCCTACCTTCAAATCACCTCCTAAAGGCTCGCAAGAGGTAAACTAGTGCATCTTAATGGACGGAGATCACTTGCCTTACCAAGTGTTGGCCCAGGTGATTAAAAGGTGTTTTGAGTTAACTAAAAAGATAAAAACCATTAACGGGTCACACTTTCTCTTCATTAATAATTGAAACAACAAAACTTCCAATTTTGCATTCGAAAACTTACTCAGCTTTCTTCACTCCAAGATACAAAGAGCCTAGCCACTCATCCTCTGAGGGAACATCCTCAGAGTTTGTTTGGCTAGAAATAAAAATAACGAGAAAACAAGAATATGAAGGGAAAATAGAGCAAGTGCTCTGTAAAATATATTTCTTCCTCTCGTCGGATTACATATATGATATCTGATGGATTTCTTTACATTGGTTCAAAGATGCATATAGAGAAGATATTTTCTCAGAAATATCCCAATAATATCTTTGACTGATTATAAGGAGAAAATAGAAATTTACATAAAATATCTTGAGAAAAATCTAACTTAGTCGGTAGCAAATATCTGAGATTGCACAGGTGGATTGCGTACGTTGATTCACATGTTGAATTATCCATTTTGAAAGTTTGAACTTTGGTTTTGCAACTTGGAGATGATTTCGTAACTTGGAGATGATTTGCAACTTAATTCACAGCTTGGAGGCCATTTCACAGCCAAGGGCCAATTTCACGGCCATTTTGCAGCCAAGGAACATTTTTGCAGGCCATTTTTCAGCCTATTTCGCAGCTGCAAAATGAGGGGGTGGAGCTGCGAAATGGTACTCGTGTGCCAAAGGGGTGTTTCGCAGTTGCGAAACACCTTGCGAAATTTTCGCAGCTCAACTTGCTCAGCTTTGTGCAGTTGTCTTCAAACAACCATAACTTCTTCGTTTCAACTCCAATTTGCACACCGTTTGAAGAGTTAGACTCCTGACTTCCTGAGCTTCGAAACAATATGTAGTATATATGAAACGGACTCCAGGAATTACTCCAAATGTGTCCAATAGTTGCTATCCTCTTGAATTCTTCATGTTAGATTTCTCTCTTTTTCCTTCTTGCATTCTTGATTGGCTTTGGCAAAGAACTACGAAGCTCCAAAGCTTGGATTCTTCATGTAAATGAGTTTCCATTTGCTTTGCCATGGATTATATAAAGCTCTCCCTCGTCTTAGATTGCTTTGGTGATAAAAAAGCTATCAAAAACACCAAAACTTAACACAATTTGATTAGAAACGATTGCAAGGGTCCTTAACATGCCAATTGAGTTAAAAGGTAATAACTACTACTCAAAAATGTTTAAAAGAGTTAATTACAAGCTATGAAATAACACTTTTTGAGTAGTAATCAGCATCCCAGGTGGAAGCTCTTTCCGAAGAAGGATCGAATCTGTGGAGGTCCCCCTGGATAAAATGTGGACCATGTCCCTCTAAGATACTGGGAACCACTGGCGGAAAGCAGATGGATCAACTGGCTCGAAAAGAATATGTAGAGCCTCTACAATATGTCTGGCCTCGAGAATACCATGATGTCCATCAATGGTGAAGTGAATCGAGGTAGGACTCGGGACGCCACGAGTAGTCATGGACTAGTAAAAGTCTAATGCTACTCTGGGATAAAAGAACTCATGAAGAGTCATAAGCTGCTCAAGATAGTATCTCTGTAATAGGCCATAAGAGTCTCGGAGCTTAGACTTTTGTCGGAAGGCCTCCTAATCAAAATGGAACTCTGAGTGGAAAGGTCTCGATTGACAATCTGAGTTGTCCTCAATGGGCGATGCTGTGAGCATCGGGAGTCTGATAATAGACCCCAGTGACATGTCGAAAGGAAGCTCAGAATCTACAGGAGCTTGAGCATGTGTAGCAATAGGAGGCTCAGGCTGTGAAGCTCTAGATGACTCGCGTGGGCCTGAAGTTCTGACCCTCTTGGTAGAAGGGCGCTGCACTGAACTCTGAGGGTGCGAAGTAGTAGCCCCTTGTGTAGTAGCTGGCCTCCTAGTCTCATACTTGCGCTGAAGAGAAGAAGATGAGGGACTAGTGGGCGCTCCACCCTCAGAATGGGGAATTTGCGGGGCCTCTGTGGTGGCTTCCTGAGATAGCAAATCATGAGGCACCGAGCAGAGAAGGCTATCTGCCTTGGAGTGTGACTCTACAAAGGGGCAACAAGGGCCCCTCGGGTCCATGCCCTATGGAATGGTAAAATGGGCCTCGAGTCCGTGCTCCAAGGGGGGTGCCGAATGGGAGAGAGACGG
>JAJJMJ010023110.1:187437-198837 GCA_022059055.1 Vitis cinerea | reverse complement strand
GGGGGGGGGGACGTGTGTACAGAGGGTGGAGATTCACAATGAGACCAGGGTGACACTGTGAAGAGACCGCAAGGTGGCAGAAAGATTCACAATGGGGGGGTGCTTGCGAAATGGAGGAAAAATGGGGAAGTTAGGGCTCGGGGTTATTTAAAAATAAATTTGCAAAGGCATTTCACAGACCATGCGAAATTTCGCACAGTGTGCGAACTGGTTTCACAAACCCCTTAGGTTTTCGCATAATGTGCAAAATGGTGCTGGGTGTGTGAAATGGAATTTAAAGGGTTGGTATTGGGTTTCGCATACCCTGCGAAATTTTCGCAAGGGTGTGCGAAATGCCTTGTTGAATATTTTCTTCAGGGTTTTCCTCTACCAAGAATCTTTAAGGACATGCCCAACTGCTTTGAAGTCCCCCCTGAAATTGATCATAAAAAACCTAAGTTAAATAAAACCAAAATGAAATTAAAGCGAGAAATCAAAATCAAAACAAGTTACAATACAAGAAAACTCTCAAATAAAAAATAAAACAAAAAGATATGGACTTGATAGTCTTTAGAAAGACTAAGTCCATTCAAAAACTGGTCTTGTCAAGCTTGATATGGATCAAGGAGAATGAATTCCTCCTTGTTACAAGAAAAAGGCTCCACAAAGGGCTTGAGATGGTGACCATTCACTTTGAAGCTACTTGTGCTATTGGAGTTGAGTAGTTCCACTACTCCATTTGAATGCACTTGGTGAATGGTAAAAGGACCTATCCACCTTGATTTCAGCTTGCCCGGAAAGATGTGGAACTTAGAGTCAAAGAGCAAGACTCTTTGTCCCTTTTGAAAATCTTTGCGGGAAACCAATTGATCATGCCACCTCTTCAATCTCTCTTTTGCAATTTTTGAATTGATGTAGGCATCATTTCTCAGTTCTTCCAACTCATTGAGGTCTAAGAACCTCTTCATCCTAGCTCTGATCAAATCCACGTTGAGCTTCTTGATTGCCCACCAAGCCTTGTATTCCAATTCCACTAGGAGATGACATGCTTTGCCATAGACTAGGCGATAAGGAAACATCCCAAGAATAGTCTTGTAAGCTATTCTATATGCCCATAATGAATCAAGGAGTTTGACAGACCAATTTTTTTTTGTTCATGTTCACCACCTTCATCAATATGTTTTTAATCTCTCGGTTTGCTAACTCAACTTGCCCACTAGTTTGAGGGTGGTAAGGTGTAGCTACCTTATGCTTCACCCCATACTTGGATAGGAGAGTTTCAAAAGGCTTGTTGCAAAAATGAGTACCCCCATCACTAATTATGGCTTTGGGCACCCCAAATCTTGAGAAGATGTTCTCCTTGAGAAACTTGAGAACCACTCTATGGTCATTGTGCTTGTATGGGATTGCCTTAACCTATTTAGAAACATCATCTACTCCCACCAAGATATAAGAGTAGCCAAAATACATAGGGAATGGTCCTATGAAGTCAATGCCCCAAACATAAAAAAGATCAACTATCAAAATGGGGTTCAAAGGCATCATGTTCATACGTGTCAACTTCCCAATCCTCTGGCATTGATCACTGATTACTACTCAAAAAGTGCTATTTCATAGCTTGTAATTAACTCTTTTAAACACTTTTGAGTAGTAGTTATTTCCTTTTAACCCAATTAACATGTTAAGGCCCCTTTGCAATCAATTCTAATCAAATTGTCTTAAGTTTTGGTGTTTTGATAGCTTTTTGATCACCAAAGCAATATGAGATTGAGGAGAGTTAATTGGAATCCTTGGCAAAGCAATGGGAAGTTCAGAGGCATGAAGAACCAAAGCTTTGAAGTCCTTTGCCATAAGCAAAGTTGAAATGCAAAGAGGGGAAGCAAAGAGAATTCAGTCATGAAGCATTCTTGATGACAGTCATGTCAGCCACTTTTGGAGCACTTCCTGATGTCCAATTTATGCATGCTATATGTCATTTGAAATCTTAGGAAGTCAAAAATCCAATGCTTCAAACCGTGTACGATTTGGAGCTGAAATGAGGAAGTTACAGCCTTTGGAAGACAACTGCTCCAAGCTGAAGGAAGGATTTAGCAAAGTGTTGCGAAATCACCCTTTTGTTGCGGAATGATTTCGCAGCCTTTTTGCATAGTGCTATGGATTTCCCCTGAAGTTTCACGACGCGATGGAAGCCAAACACTACAAGATGAAAGCCAACTTCGCAGCGCTGCGGAATCAGCCTTTTGCTGCGAAGTAATTTCGCAGCCCTTCTTGTTTGTTTGCGAAATTTCGCAGACCTCTTTTTCACCTGCGAAATGGTCCTTAGTGCTTCCCGATATTTGTAACCGACACTTGGAGATATTTTTCATTAGATTTTTGTTGTCTAAATCCCCAAATTCTCCTTGTAAGCCACCAATTATAGGATTCCTTAGCTTTTAAGTTAGGAAAAAAGGCTAAATATCCATGTAATAGCTGTTAATGTAATTTGGATATAAAATAGAGCCCGAGGAGCCTGTTCTGAAGGTGATGAACCTTTTGTAAGTTTCAAAGAAAGTAAAATACAGAGCTTGAGCTCTACCTTACCTTCTCACTTTGATTGTATTTTTTCATTTACTTAGTTATGCACTCTTTGAGGAATTTTCCCCAGAGAATGAGTAACTAAACCTTTTAGTTCCTTGGAGTTAAGGTTGTCGGGAAAGGTTCCAAGTGCAAGAATCAGAAGCTTTGTGGTTTCAGCTATGAATGAAGAGAAAGTGTGTCCCGTGAATGGTTTCTATGTTTTTAGTTAACTTAAAACGCCTTGGAGTCACCTGGGCCAACACTTGGTAAGGCAAGTGATCTCTATCCATGGAGATGCATTAGTTTACCCCTTGCGAGCCTCTGGGAGGTGACTTGAAGGTAGGATTTTCTAGAATTGCCAACACTTGGTAAGCTTTTGGACTCTAAGGAGACATCCATTAGTTATCTCTTGCGAGCTTGTGAAAGGAAGTCCAAGGTTAAAGATCACCTTGAATGGTAAAGGCTAAGTGAGAGGCTCGAACGATTGCAAGTTGCATCAGTGAGAGAATTAAAGCTGAAATCCAATTGAGGGATGCATTTGCACCAGCACCGGTTAGAGAATTGACTTTATGTTAATTCTCTAATGAGAGGAAATGAACCAACTGACCGGAGTTATGCTATTGCATGAGGAATCTCCCTTGTAAACCTGAATCTACAAGGAATGCTTTTCTTCATAAGTAATTTCCATTGCTTGATGTGTCATTAGTCTAAGTCTAAACCTTTTTCAACCAAAGTTATTGTTTTATTTCTTAAACTAACCTTGAAAAGAAACAGCACCAATTCACTTTGAATTGGTATCATTTTTAGTTTGAATACCCTTCCCAGAGAACGATCCTATAGTAGCTTTTTCTTTGCTACCCTAGTTCATGGTGTTATAGGTTATAAATTTTGTTGATTACTCCCGCCATCAAGGAGCACCAGTTGGACACGAATCAGCTGAGACACCAATTAGGCATGAATCAACCACAACTCTTGCACATGGTGTGGACATCTTTGAAAAGTGATGGCCAACAGAAACCCGATTGCAACACCCTCATGGCTGTCTTCTGAGAAGCAAAGTGGCCTCCATATGCGTTTTCATGGCAATGACTGAGGATCCCCTGTTGCTTTTCTTCAGGAACACACTTTCTTATTATTTGATCTGCACAATACTTGAATAGAAATGGCTCTTCCCAATAGTAAGTGTGAATTTTTGCAAAAAAGTGCTTCTTATCTTGTGCTTTCTACTCACTTGGACTTTTCTTATGACTAGGTAGTTAGCAATGTGAGCATACCAAGGAGCAACTTCCACCAACATGAGAGACTCCTCTGGAAAATCATCATTGATGGGAAAACCATGGGAATTATGTGTGATAGCTAGCCTTGAAAGGTGGTGTGCTACCACATTCTCCACTCATTTCTTGTCTTTGATATGGAGATTGAACTCTTGAAGCAAAAAGATCCATCTAATTAGCCTTGCTTTAGCATCTTACTTAGTCAACAGATACTTCAAAGCAGAGTGATCAGTGAAAACCACAATGAAGGACCCCACCAAGTAAGCACAAGACTTATCCAAGGCAAAAAACTACAGCTAACAATTCTTTCTCAGTGGTTGTGTAGTTTCTTTGCGCCTTATTCAATGTATTGCTCACGTAGTAGATCACATAGGGTTTTCCACTTTCTCTTTGCCCAAGAACAACTCCGATGGCAAAGTCATTAGCATCACACATTACCTCAAAGGGCAGTTGCCAATTGGGAGCCCTCACTATTGGTGTGGTTGTCAAAAATAGCTTTAATTCTTCAAAACTCCTTTGGCATCTATCATCCCATATGAATTTAGCATCCTTCACCAATAGTTCACAAAGAGGCCTTGCAAGCTTAGAGAAATCCTTGATAAACCTCCTATAGAACCCGGCATGGCCAAGGAATTACCTTACTCCTTTGACATTTGTTGGGGATGGCAACTTGACAATGAGTTCAACCTTTGCTTTGTTAACTTCAATGCCTTGCTTGGAGATGATGTGCCCAAGGACAATCCCTTGTTGTACCATGAAAAGGCACTTCTCCCAGTTAAGCACTAAGTCTTTCTCAATGCATCAGGTAAGAACAACTTCTAAGTTGACCAAGCATTCATCAAATGCACCTCCATATATGGTGATATCATCCATAAAGACTTCCATAATACGCTCCACCATATCACTGAAAATGCTTAACATGCATTTTTGGAAAGTTACGGGTACATTGCATAAGCCGAAAGGCATTCTCCTATATGCATAGGTGCCAAATGGGCACGTGAAAGTGGTATTCTCCTGGTCTTCAACATCAATTTCTATCTGAAAGTACCCAGAGTAGCCATCCAAGAAACAATAAAAAGGATGCCCAGAGATCCTCTCAAGCACTTGATCAATAAAGGGCAATGGGAAATGGTCATTCCTTGTCACTGCATTCAATCTCCTGTAATTGATACACACCCTTCAACCTATAGTAAGGCGTGTAGAGACATCTTCTCTCTTATCATTTTGCACCACCATGATCCCAGACTTCTTTGGCACAACTTGAGTAGGACTCACCCATGGGCTATCTGATATGGGGTAGATAATACCGGCTTGAAGCAGCTTAAGAACTTCAGCTCGCACCACCTCTTTCACGTGAGGGTTTAACCTTCTCTCAGGTTGACGAACTGGCTTAGTTTCATCCTCCATGTAAATATGATGGGTGCAAACTAAAGGGCTGATCCCTTTCAAATCAAAAAATTGCCACCCTATTACCTTCTTACATCTTCTAAGGAATTCAAGTAGACAATCCTCCTAATGAATGGTAAGAGCTGAAGATATAACAACAGGGCACTGCTTGTCTTCTTCCAAGTATGCATACTTTAAATCTGTGGGTAGTGGCTTAAGAATAAGCTTTGGGGGCTCCTCCATAGCAGCTCTTTGTACCTCATCCTCATTAAATAAGGATTGAATTTCTTCTCTCATCCTCCATGGAAACAGGGTAGTAAGCAAATATGAGGGTTTAGGTAACCCTTCATTAAGATCCCCAAGACTATCAGTCAAATCCTCCTGCATTCTCTGATCACAATGCTCCTCCATTAAAGTGTCAATCATGCACACTTCCTTTGGATCTTTTTCTTCTTCCGGATGGATATGCTTCTTACACAAATGGAAGATGTTGAACTCTAATGTCATGTTGCCAAAAGTGAGTTGCATGACTTCATTCCTATAATTGATGATTGCATTTGATGTAGCTAGGAATGGTCTTCCAAGTATGATAGGAACATAATTAGTTCATTTGACAACCGGATTCGTATCAAGAACAACAAAATCCATTGGATAGTAGAATTTGTCAACTTGAACCAAGTCATCTTCGATCATCCCTCTTGGAATCTTCACTGATCTATCTGCCAGAGATAGAGTGATGGATGTTGGCTTTAACTCTCCAAGTCCCAACTGCTTGTAGACAGAGTAGGGTAGCAAATTCACATTTGCTCCTAAGTCCAACAAAGCTTTCTCCACACAAGTCCCTCCAATACTCACTGAGATGGTAGGACAACCTAGATCTTTGTACTTCACTAGAGACTTGTACTGTATGATGGCACTCACTTGCTCGGTCAAGAAGGCTTTCTTGTTCACATTTAACCCTTTCTTTACAGTGCACAAGTCCTTCAAGAATTTTGCATATGTCTGATCATGTCTAGCAAAGGGATATTGACCTTCACTTGCTTCAACACTTCAAAAAATTTTGATGCATTATTGGTTCCCTTTTTGCCATGCAAAACTTTGGGGAAAGGTGGAGGCACGTGTTTCTTCATCATATCTTCCTTGATGATTGTCCTCTCGGGTTTTTCATCCACACTAGAATCATGGTCATCTTTCTTTGTACTTTTCATTTTTCTCTTTCTCTTAATTTCCTCACTCTTTTCTTTTTCTGCTACACTCTCTTCATCATGCTTTGGCTTGGATGTGGGCTGATCAACCTCTTTACCACTCCTCAAGGTGATAACTACTTTGACTTCCCTCACCTTTAAAGATTCTCCCTCTTGAGTCTCCACTTCATGGATACCCTTGGGATTTTAATGAGGTTGAGAAGGAAACTTTCCTTTCTCTTGCACTGTGTTGAGGTTGGTAAGCCTTGAGATTGCGTATTGGACATTGTTTATCTTATGAGACAGATCATTTTGCATCCCATCCATCTTTTTGTTCAATGTACTCTCCACACTATCAATTCTCTGATTTAGTTGAGCATTGATGGACTTCTAATCTCCCACAAAGTCTCCCACAACTTTGCTAAGGTTCACAATAGCTTGTTCAAGATTCGAGGCTTTCTGAGGTCCTTGAGCAGGTTGTGTGTACTGAGATGGGTTTGGTTTCCAAGAGAAATTTGGATGGTTCCTCCAATTTGAATTATAGGTGTTGCCATATGAAGCATTGTTATTGGGCTTGAATTGACCAATAACATTTTCTTGATCACCAAACATCTCTCTCACTGTTGGAATGGTAGGACACTCCTCCACCAAGTGCTCATAAGATTGACAAATGGAACAAAGCATAGCTCGCACTGATGTCTCAGAAATGGCTTGCACTTCTTGTACTTTCTTCATTTCTAGCTCTTCCAATCTCCTTGCCATAACTGCAACCTTTGCCTTCATGTCAATGTTTTCATTCAAAACATACATCCCACCCTTAGCATTAGGTTGAGACTTCATTCTTCCCACCTCTCTAGCGTTTGGTTCATCCCATCCTCTTGAAACTTCAGCCACATAACTCAAAAAGTCCATGGCTTCCTCCGGATTCTTACTCATGAAGTCTCCTCCACACATAGTTTCTAGGAGTTGCTTTATTGAAGAAGACATACCATCATAAAAATAGCTCACTAAGAGCCATGTGTCAAAGCCATGGTGAGGACAAGCATTAATAGCTTCCATGTACCTCTCCCAACACTCATAGAATCTCTCATTCTCTTTAGCTGAGAAGTTCGAAATTTGCCTTTTCAAACCATTAGTCCTATGAGTAGGGAAGAACTTCTTGAGAAAGTCGGCTTACAAATCAGTCCAAGTTCGGATACTCCTTGGCCTTAAAGAATTGAGCCAAATCTTGGCCTTATCCTTCAAGGTGAAAGGAAATAGCTTGAGCCTCATCAAGTCAATTGAAGCTCCTCCTTCTTGGAATGTAGTACAAACCTCCTCGAATTCCTTAACATGCGAGTAGAAATTCTCACTTTCCATCCCATGGAAAGTAGGTAGGAGTGGCACAATGTGAGGTCAGATTACTAGCTGCTCAGTGGGAGGCACTATGCATGAAAGTGCACTCATATGAGGTGGATGCATGTGGTCCCTCATGGATCAGTATGCATTGAAATTATCCTCTTGACCATGTTGGCTATTCTGGTCTTCAGGTGGAACATCCATGATGTTCAATACCACTTCCAACTCAGTTTCTTGAGGAGTTTCAATCTTCACAAGTCTTCCCTCAATATCTCTTATCCAATAGGACATGCACAACTAGAGACCACTGAAAAAAAAAAACAAAGAAAACAAAAGAAATACAATTCTAGGAAGAGGTTAAGGTTAGCTAAAAACTAAATAAAAGATAAGCTAAAATAGAGACAAAGAAAAATAATTAGTAAAAGAAAAATCACCAAACTTGTGATGAAGATCACAAGTGTTCACGAAAAGTAATGTCAATGTACTTTGGCACCATCCCCGACAACGACGCCATTTGATTTGTTCCCCAACAATGGTGCCATTTAATTCTTGCTCCAGACGGGTGTTATCAACAAAATTTATAAAACCTAATTCACCTTACACTAGGGTAGCATGGCTACTATAGTATAGTGGCTCTAGGATCGTCCACAGGGATGGGTTTTCTTCGTACAAGTGGCTTTAGTGAAGGTAATGAAATAGTGCTTTTCCTTATGAAAATTAGCTTTTAAAGAAAATGGAATTATGGCTGAAAAAGTTGATGTTAAGTTAAGCAAAAATAACAATTGAAGTTAACTATAAAGAGAATGTCTCTTGGAGCTTTAGGTCACTAGGATCATGTTCCTTAGGCAAAGGGGGAGATTCCAGATCTTCTCCTCGCATTGGGGACAATAACATAAAGGATGGTTATCTCCTGAATCGGTTTTGTATTTAGCAATTAAGATTTGATCCAAAGGGTTCATGAAAAATGGTAGTTGCTTCCCATTAATGGCTTCAAACACTAAAGACCCTCACCTTGAACCACCTTCCAATGGCTCGTACTTGATAACTAATGAACATCCATGGATCTAGCAATAAGCATCCATAGAATCCGTAAAGCTTACCAAGTATTGACCATTCAAGGTGATTCTAAGGGATTTAAAGCTAAACCTTGAAATAAAAACCATTAATGGTTAACAACTACCTTCATTTAAAGCAAGGAAAACTCCCACCTTTGCATCCGGGGCCTTCACTTAGTTTCCATCACTCCAAGAAACGTAAAACTTAACCACTCATCCCTTGAGAAATCATCCTCAAAGATTGTTTGGCTAGAAAGAAAAATGAAAATAAAATGAGAAAGAAAGACAGAGCAAGGGCTCTGTATATTTCTTCCTACGAGAATTACAAGTGTCGTCTCTCTTTTAGATTATACAAAGAGATCTATATATAGAGAGGTCTTTCCAACCCCCCCTTTATAGTTCATAACCAAGAAATTCTATCATTGGTTGATTACAAGGAGAAAATAGTAATTTATACAAAAATATGGGGAAAAAAATCTAACGAAGTCGGTGCACAGGAAGATTTCGCAAACCATGCGAAATTTTGCATGGTGTGGTTTCGCAGGGTGTGCAAAATTGTCCTTCACTCAGTCTTGTAGCTGCTCCTCCTCTTGATTTCGCATGCTATGCGAAATCTTCGCATAGAGATGCGAAATTACTACATGTTGGATTTCTTCCTCTGGTTTTCCTTCTTGCATCTCTGATTGGCTTGGCAACCTATTGCCAAGCTTGGCAAAGGGCTATGAAGTGCTCGAAAACTCGGATTCTTCATGTATTTGAGCTTCAACTTGCACTACCATGGATTGCACAAAATTCTGCCTCATTCTTTGCTTGTTTCAATGATTAAAAAACTACCAAAAACACCAAAACTTGCCAAAAACTGATTAGTAACCCTTGCTAGGTTCCTTAATGTGCCAATTGAGTCAAAAAGTTTTAACTACTACTTAAAAGTGTTTAAAACAGTTAATTTCAAGCTATAAAAGAGCATTTTTTGAGTAGTAATCAATACCCCACTCTTGATCAACCCCTCAAGTGATACCCCTCACTTGAGAAACTTCCTCTCAAAGATTTATAAATAAATGATCTCACAAAATCCTAGTACAAAAACTTTAAGCTCAAATGATACAAGAAAACTAGGATTGAAAGGTGCACTAATGATATGCAAGTTTTAGAATAATGGTACACTCAAAACACTCTTCCAAGGCTCAAATATATTTAAGAAAGGTTTGGGAAGGTTGAGCTCTTAAATAATGAATATTTGGAGCCTTTTTATAGAGGAAAAAAAAGCTAAACTAGCCATTGGGGGTTCGATCGGTAGACCTGGGGGTCGACCGGTTCCTCATTCGGTTCAACCGGTTGAGCTGTTTTTGGATCAACAACCAACTTTTTCAACTTAAAACCTTTTAAACAAGTTTGAAAAATATTTGACACAATGTTTTAGTTGAAAACATGAAATCATCCAATTTTAAAATATTTAAAACAAAATAACTCTTGGATGTTTTGAGTGCATAAGTGAATAATGTAATGCATTAAAATCCTAGTGTACCAACAACCTTACAAAGAGATCTTATGAAGCTTGGGTCTTGAAAAACACTTCTCTTTGAGGTGGTCTTCTTCTTCATCATTTCTTCTTGGCTTGATTTGTCTTTGTGATTGCCACTTTGGAAATCGTCTTGCCTAATCACACTTGAAATATAATCATTAGTTCTAAACCTTGTTTTGTTATCATCAAAACTGAGATTAACCAAACTTTGGTTTCATAATCTCCCCCTTTTTGATGATGACAAAACCAAGGTTGATAAAAAGCTCCCCCTCAATATATGCTCCTTTGAATTTAGAAAATATTCAAGTTTAGAAACTTCGAGGAGTATATTAAGGATGCTCAAAATGATATAATCGAACATAAATAGCATAAAGAGCAATTTAGCAATTGGCAAGACATTATTATTAAATATGATGCATGCAATTATAACCAATAAAGCACATAGCATCAATATGAATAGGATTGCTAAAACAATATTAACATTTCTTCCCAAGTTAGCAACCTACCATTACTTCTCCCATTTTTTGTCATCAACAAAAAGTCTCAATAAAGTATATAAGGGGAACCACAAGTTATCAAATGTTAAAAAAAAAAAAAAAGCAATAAGCATGATATGATTTCTCAAAAAAATGAATCTCCATCTTTTTCATTTAAGAACATTTTTAAATAAAAAATTGCTCAACCTTAGAGCATTCCCAAGTTAAAGCATGATTTGGAACGATATATGGGAGAACATGTGCATATAAAAAGATATATAACATGCATTGAATAACACTATTAGAGCATACAAGCATATGATCATTCAATTTTACCTAGGTATATTAAAAAAATTATTTTTAATCCAAACCTTGGTTTAAAAATATACCAATTTTATCAAAGTGATACCAAATGTTATATTATTAACAAAAATTATACCAAGTGTTAGCAAAATGATATTGCAAATTAAGCTTTAGAAGGGATACCATTACCAATATTATCAATGCATTCTTTCCAAGGTAAGCATATCCTCCTTCTTGCATGGATCCCTACAAAACAAATTAAGTAACCTTTGGTACCCATATCTTTTTGGGTCCAAGAGGGTTAGTCTTTCTTTCTTCTTTTTGGAA
>JAJJMJ010023110.1:63448-187037 GCA_022059055.1 Vitis cinerea | reverse complement strand
TGAGAGTTTGGTGAGATCCTTTGCTTCTTGAATAGCCGTCACTTTTGTTTCCCATTTCTTGGTAGAGACCTTAAGATCTTCATGACTTTCTCTACTTTGGTGTAAGTCTTTCCCAAGCTTTCAAGTTCATTCACCATCACCATGAACTTAGAAAACATCTTTACAATAGATTCAAAATCCTTTATGGAAAATAATTCATAATCATGCACAAGGATGTTGATTCTAGACTCTTTAACTTGGTTGGTTCCCTCATGAGTGATTTCTAATAGTCTCCAAATTTCTTTAGCCAACTTACATTACCAAACACGATTAAATTCATTTCTATCAATAACACAATGTAAGATAAACGACTTTGGCATTAAATTGAACTTTCTTTTTATGAAGTTCATCCTATTCTTGCTTAGGTTTTGGAACCATCACTCAATTTTCTAATTTTGAAAGAATGTGGGGACCATCTTCAATGACATCCCATAAATCAAGATTAGTAGATTGGAAAAACCAAGTCATTTTAGTTTTCCAATAGGGATAATCGGTTCCCGTGAAAAATGAAGGTCGGGTGGTTGAAAAACTTTCAATGTGAGATGAATTTGATAGATTAGCCATTACCTCTTAGACGGTTAAGTCTTAAACAAGAGGTCTTTCTCTGATACCAATTGTTAGAAAAATTAGGCTAATCCAACCTATGGTAATCACCCTAGAGGGGGGTGAATAGGGTGATGGTCTCTTTTTGCAAATTTAAACTATGTGAATGTAAGAGACAAATATATGCAAGTATATAATAAAACAATGTAAAGACAATTGCATATAAATTAAAAGAGTAGGGAAGAGAGAATGCAAACACAAGATTTTATAGTGGTTCGGCGCAACCTGGCCTACATCCACTCTCCTCTAGCTTCAATTCCAAGCTTGAGGTTCCACTAATTCAAGGCTTCCAAATCAAACCTTCAAGCAATACAATTGGATTATGGTTCCAATTCACCCTCTTGAACTTTTGGCTCCAAGCACCCTTTAAAATTCTCAAGAGATACCCCACTCTTGAACAACCCCTTAAGTGATACCCCTCACTTGAGAAACTTCCTCTCAAAGATTTATAAATAAATGATCTCACAAAATCCTAGTACAAAAACTTTAAGCTCAAATGATACAAGAAAACTAAGATTGAAAGGTGCTCTAATGATATGCAAGTTTTAGAACAATGGTGCACTCAAAACACTCTTCTGAGGCTCAAATATATTCAAGAAAGGTTTGGGAAGGTTAAGCTCTTATACAATGAATATTTGGAGCCTTTTTATAGAGGAAAAAAGCCAAATTAGCTGTTGGGGGTTCAATCGGTCGAGCTGGGGGTCGATCGGTTGACTAGCCATTAGCGTTTAATGCTTGGCAGGTGACCGTTGGATCTCGATCGGACCTCGACTAGACCTTGACTGAACCTCGTCCGGTTGAGGTGGGGGTCGACCGGTTCCTCATCCAGTTGAACAACCATTCTGGAAGAAAGAGAAGGTTTTTTGCACTCCTCGACCAATTGAGCTGGGGGTCGATTGGCTCCTCATTCGGTTCAACCGGTTGAGTTGTTTTTGGCTGAACAACCAACTTTTTCAACTTTAAACCTTTTAAACAAGTTTGAAAAACATTTGACACAATGTTTTAGTTGAAAACATGAAATCATCCAATTTTAAAATATTTAAAACAAAATAACTCTTGTATGATTTTGGTGCATAAGTAAAGAATGTAATGCATGAAAATCCTAGTGCCCTAACAACCTTACAAAGAGATCTTATGAAGCTTGGGTCTTGAAAAACACTTCTCTTTGAGGTGGTCTTCTTCTTCACCATTTCTTCTTGACTTGATTTGTCTTTGTGATTGCCACTTTGGAAATCGTCTTGCCTAATCACACTTGAAATATGATCATTAGTTCTAAACCTTGTTTTGTTGTCATCAAAACCAAGATTAAC
Organism: Vitis cinerea; assembly: GCA_022059055.1. NCBI lineage: Eukaryota > Viridiplantae > Streptophyta > Magnoliopsida > Vitales > Vitaceae > Vitis > Vitis cinerea. The sequence continues at coordinate 185,085 of JAJJMJ010023110.1, read as the reverse complement.
CAAACCTTGGTTTCACACAAACTAAAGAGGAATCATGAGAAATTTGTAGGCCATCATTAATGGTTCCAACCAAATAACGTAAAAGGAGTTTAACAAAGGACCAATGCTCAGTTGTGGGACAATGCATGTACTGGGACAATGTTTTAATGACAAAGGCAATGTTAGGCCTTGTAATGAGTAAATATTGTAGGCTACCCACCCTTGTTCTATACAGAGAAGGATTTGATAAAGAAGAACCCGAGTGTAACATAAGAGAAGGATTGGTTGGCATTGGAGTGAGAACAGGTTTGGCTTCATGCATTTGACTTTGTGTTAAGAGATCCTGAATATAACGTCTTTAAGAGAGTAGCACATCATTCTTGTTGGGGACAACTTCTACAACCAAAAAATAAGTTAACAACCCAAGGTCCTTAAAAGAAAACCGTTAAGCAAGAGTAGTCACAAATCGATCCACCATGGAAGTATTATTACTTGTAATGAGTATGTCATCAACATAAATAAGAAAATAAAGAATATGACCATCAACATTGAAGACAACTAGAGAAGCATCAACATAGGAATTCTTAAAACCAGAGGAAAGAAGAAATTTTCTAAGTTCTTGATACCATGCCCAAGGAGCTTGTTTCAGGCCATATATGGCTTTTCTAAGCTTGCATAGATGTGTTAGGTTGTCTTCATCAACAAAACATGGTGGTTGGGACATGTAGACTTTTTCATAAAGATTACCTTGAAGGAAAGCATTGTTGACATCAAGTTGCCTTAAGGACCAACCATGACTGATAGTGATACTAAGCACAACTATGGACCCTCACCCGATCCACGAGCCGGTGCGACTCACTTTTTAAAAGAATAAGAAAGTAAGTGTGTTTTCGGGTTTTAGAAAATCCGTCCCCAATAAGGAACGATTTTGTTTGGAGTCGCCACTTACTTTTTATTTTTATTTTATAAATGGGAAAATCAAGTAAGAACAAAACCCTTAATGACTCCAGTATGGAAAAAATGGTCTGCGAAAACTAGATTCTGGGTCTGGGGATCAGGTTACCTATTGGGAAGGTACCTCATGCGAGGTAGCACCCCTCTAGGCCCGGAACTCAGTTTCTACTAATGAATTGGGTACATGGGAGCATATGGGTCAAAGATCAATTGATCAATCAGGCTAAACAAATGACATAGATCACACGAACCTGCTTAGTATCTAGGGTGCACTTAGTCTCCACAAATCAAAGCTAAAAGGTGCGTACCTGAGGTACCTAGCCAAGCGCTACATAAGAGGTTAGTCAAGCAATATAAACACACAACGAGCAAACATATCCAAGGCCCACGCATGCAAATGAATCCAATTCCCAACAAGTCAAGTACATACCTTGGGTCACCAGCCAAGCGCTGCAAATAGGGGCAAATCAATAGACACAAGCATTTTTAATCAAACATCAAAATATGCCCAAGCCAAACATTCACAATAAGCCCCCGACCTTTCTAGCTAATAATACCCTCAACTCATAGGTGGGCCCACATTAATTCAAACCAAATCTAGATTCAAACCCTAAAGGTGGCCTACAAGTGCCTTGGAGCCTAAGGGCCCAAGCCACAACAAAAATGGGGGTCAAAACACGCTGAAACTGGAGCTACCTAGCAGAATCGGTTGAATTGGTTCCTAACTGGCTCAAATAGTTGAGAAAAAAATATGAAACTTTACTAGAATATTCCTCAGAGAATAAGGAATCCAACAAAACAAACAGCATTAAATTCTGAGCCTAAATGAGGGAGAACCAGCCAAAAAAATGCAAAGCGTTTATAAAACGGGACTACCACCAAGCCACCTGTTGAACTGGTTCCCAACCAGTTCATCCGATTAAGAAAAAAAATCTAAAACTTGACCAAAAGATTCCTTGAAAAATAAGGAATCTAGCAAAAAAAATGGCGCTCAATTCTGAGCCTGGATGAGAGAGAACCAGCTGAAACAATGCAAAGCGCTTCAAAACCGAGGCTGCCACAGAGCCACCCTATCATACTAAAATGAAGGCCATCCCCTCAAACTAAACTAATGACCCTAGGAGGCAATGATGATTGACGGCATCCTCCCATACACAACCAAATGCCCCTGAATTCAAGTCTAAACCGGGCATCCAAGATGGGCAGCCCCTAAATCCAACACAAAGAATGCCATGGAGACCTCATCCATTGACAAAACGAGGAGGGCGAAAGTCCTCCACCCAAATCCTAAGCTAAGGAGAACTTTGACTTCAAGCAAGCCAAGCCTAAGCTTTACTTTGTCTTTTGATTTTAATCAACTAAAATGTGATAGGAATGGCCTGAGTTCCCTAAATCAATTATCAATACCCTTCCCATTTCCCAAATTCAAGACAAATCTACAATCAGAATTTTATTCAATATTTCCTCAAATGCACAACCTAGGCTTTAATCATTCATGCTCAAGTAAAGACTAGGCCCCAAGTGGGCAAATCTGGAACTGAGATCTGAACGGCCCAAAGGTCACTACCCTTACCACACTAAGTGGCCATGGTGGCCCCTTTTCTCAACAAGCAAACCAATGATATCAAGACCCTCTACATTTCAATTGAGATATCCTACCAAAACAACACTCAGGGGTGGGCCTAAATCCAAACTGTATTGAACCCGGAAAACATTTGAATAATTAAAAACAAAAGGGCCTCATAGCCCGGGCCTTCCTCTCCTTACCCAACAACATCAAGCATCAATCAACCAATGGGAGAGACATATTTACTAACATATGAATAGAGAGATAATTTGAAGAAAACCGTAACTGTCATACCAAATTCTCATGCATTCCCAAACAGAGGAAAGATAAGAAAACACAACAAAACTAGTGTGCCAAAAAAAGTAACCAAACTGCCTTCATCCTTATCCTTATTTCATGCAATACTTTGAGAGATGGCAATATTTAAGAGTGGCAGTGAGCCCAACCCTTACATAGCATGCATCAGATTCTAAAGAAGTTGACACCCATGCATAAACTAAACACAAAGAATATTGAAACCCATGAATGGGAGAATGAGTGCATACACAACAAGTCTAAAACATTCCATGTAGCTAGAATAATCTACTTAAATCATAAGATCATATCCAAAGATTGGCTGAGCATAAAAAAAGACAATTAAATCAAATAGATGAAATTCCTGAAATTTCCTCATGAATCTTACCTAGTAAAGATCCAAACTCAGACCTCCTTCTCCTTCTTTCCTTCACGTGCAGAGCCTTTCAAATGTCAGAAGATTCCCACTTTCAAGAGGGGCCCAGAGAGGCAACCTCAATCTATACACGAGCAGTGTTTCCTTACACAATTTTTCTTCTAAAAACAGAGGATCTACTCTCTCAGCTTGCAAAGCTTCTCCAAACATATTCGAGACCCCCAAAAGTCTAAGGACCTCTTCACTCTACTCCCTCAGACCACTCACGAAAAGAAACCCTCCAAAAACCTCTTATAAAATTCCTCCCCCACGATTCCACAGAGTCCTTCCTCTCAGAAAAAGAAAAAGTCCCTTCAAATCTTATTTTTTCCCCCTCTTTTATAGTCCCAGATCTCCAACCATCAAAGCCTCTTCTTTTTTCTCTCCTTCAAGCCTTGGAAAGAGCTTCAGTCAGTCTCGGAATCAGCTTCCCCATTAACTCCCCTCCTCATTCTCCATGCAAGTTGACTATCTTAAGCTTTCAACTTGCTTCCCTACCAAGGATCCATATGGATTCATGGTGGGCTGCAAGGAATCCGAAATAAGGCCCAAAATGGATCCAAAATATAACCCAAAAATGATCTGGAGCCTATAGGCCCAAGCCATGTAGGAATTGGGCTCCAAAATCACCACAATCAGTGCTCCATACAAGCTGATTCAATGAACCGGTTGAACCAGATGCCAACAGGTCGAGCCGGTTGAGAAAAATTTTGAAATTTTGATAAAATGTTCCTTGAACAATAAGGAGTTCATAAAAAAAAAAAAACAGTGCTCAATTATGAGGTCAGATGAGGGAGATATGATCAAAACAAGCCCAAGTGCTCCGAATTCGGACCTGCTTCAATGAATTATGCCTAAACTGAAACTTTAGGAACCGGTTTAGAAAAAATTTGAAATTTTAACAGAATGTTTCTTGATGAATAAGGAGTCCATAAAAAAAATGGTGCATAATTCCAAGTTTGAATGAGAGAGATATGATCAAAACAAGCTCAAGTACTCCGAATTTGGACCTGTTTCAATGAATTCTACCTAAACTGAAATTTTTGGGGGGCCTCACTTCCTTCCTTATAGCATAATGTGAACGACTAAGGAAATTAGCCATGATGGAACTCCAAAATGAACTACACACTTGCACTACATTGGACTGCAAATGAACCTACACAAGGCTCAGAAACCGATCAAGGCCAAAAGGGGGCCATGGCGGGGTCATATGAAAACATGGGTGCATGTGACACCCATAGGATAAAATGCAAGTGTCAAAGGACAAAATTGAAGGTTTACAAATATGCCCCTCTTTAGTAGAGTGAATGAATGACTGAGTCGGGAATGCAAACTGCAAGCAGTGAATGAGTGAAATGACCTCTATTGAAGAATTCAAATGACCAACAATTTTGTCCCCACACAACCATAAAGAGGCTAAGTGAATGAGCCATGATGACCTAAGGACTAAAGGATCAAGGCACACTGTCGGAGAAAGCTAAAGGAATCTGGACACAGTGCCAGAAAAGATAGGAGAAAACCAGACGCGCTTCCGGGAGAGATATAAGATCCAGGCGCGATGCCAAAGAAAACATAGGAAATCCAGGCGTGATGCCGGGAAAGATAAAAGGAAACCGGACACGATGTTGAAAAATAGGGGATTCGGGCACAATGCCGAAGAGCTGCCGGAATAGCTAGGGGATCCGAGCACGATGCCTGAGAAAACAAAGAAAATTCGGGCGCGATGCTAGGAAAGATAAAAGGAAATCGGACACGATGCCGAAAAATAGGGGATTCGAGCATGATGCCGAAGAAAACAAAGGAAATTAAGGCGCGATGCCGAGAAAGATAAAAGAAAACCGGACACGATGCCAAAAAATAGGGGATTCGGGCACGATGTCGAAGAGCCACCAGAATGACTAGGGGATCAAGGCATGGTGCCGGAGAGCCGTTGAAATGAGTAAGGGATTAGGGCACGATGGTAGAGAGCCGCCGAAATGACCAGAGGATCCGAGCACGATGTCAGAGAGCTGTTGAAATGACCAGGGGATCAGGCACGATGCCGGAGAGTCGCTGAATGACTAGGGGATCCGGGCACGATGTCGGAGAGCCGCCGAATGACTAGGGGATCTAGGCATGATGCCGGAGAGCCGTCAAAATGACTAGGGGATCCGGGCAAGATGCCGAAGATCCTCCAAAGTGAAAGGAAATGAAAAGTAATGGCACCATGAAATAGGGGGGTATGCCCTAGTGTGGCATCCAGAAAATGTCAATAAATGACTTAAATAAGCGAAAAGTCAAACCTGTCAATCATGACGAAAGAAAAGGGGTATGCCCCAGTGTGACATCAGAAAACATCGACAAATAATAAATGAATAACCCCACCAACAAGATAGAAAGATGGGGGGTATGCCCCTGTATGACAACTCTTAAACGTGACCAAAAGCGCAAAGAAAGGGCCATGCCCCAGTCTAAGGCATCAAAACCATGTTAGAAACCCACAACTGCACATAGAGTCAAAGTAAAAAAGCTGGAAATATCACAAACATCCATCCCTGAGGAAAAACCCTCAATTCTAATCCATAACATCCAATATCCACAAAAAAACTGATAGGGGGTATGCCCCAATGTGTACATCTGAAACTCAAATATCTCAATGAAAACTCTGAAATACATCACTGAAGACCAAATCGTTTGAGCTAGCGAACAGGACAATGAATGGGGTATGCCTCGGTGTGCACACCCTTGTTGGGTCAATGAATTCCGTGAATTTGATCTCAAGTCAGCTCCCAGAAGCACTCTGTTGTATGAAGAAACTAAGCTGAATGTGGGGCTTACTCAAACTCTAATATCCAAAACATCTCTAGGCGAAATGGACTACCTGCGTACATGTGTAAGAGTCAAAGCCAGCATGCAAGGATGAGGGTATGCCCCAGTATGAACATGTCAAAGCATCAAGCAAAGGCGCCCTCAACAGTCCCAACTCTCTATATCATCTGCCTCTAATCATGGACCTGAGGCAAGCAAACTGAATGGAAAGGCAATATGTGACCCTCGATATTCCCCGAAGCAATGGAGACCTGTTGACATCCCGTACTCAATCAGTAGACGGAGCCTGTCCAAAGGAACCCTGTCAAAGCAGACACGAGATCTCATGGCCTCAGGGTGCTCTTATGACTCGGACCGTAATGTAGGCCAGGGGTGAAAGGTGAATGAAATGATAGGAAACAAAGGCCCAAATGCCCAATAACTAAATTCCAAACCCCTGTACGCAAATATCACAGAATCATGTGAGCAAGGTGACTCAACCTACATCCAAATGAATAATGTCAAACGATAGGTGATGTGCACCAAAGAACTCATCGTTCATAAAGCGAGACGACGTTCGATAAGGATAGAAGAGGTTGAAAAGGGATAAGACAAATTATGAATGGATGTAGTAGAAAATGGAGGAACAAGCTGGGATAGAAATGTAGCAATGTGTGACAACGATGAACAACTCATCCTATGAATGGCAAATCAAAGCAAGTCACTGTATGATGGGAGTGGTGATATAAATAATAATCCAAGGAACCTAGTGCAAAGGAAACCCAAACCTCACTCCTAATATGTCTCCCAGATCCATGGAAAAAATGATCGTACAATGCTCTTACAGACTCTCAGAAGAAGAATAAGTCTCTCAAACCCAAAATGACCTCTGATGATCAAGCCATGATATTGTCGGCAAACCATGTAAAACCCAAATATTAATGACATGAACATCGAACAAGCATAAGTTTTTTTTTTTTTTTTGGGCAGAATAACCAACAAAGTAAGCCAATGGCCATGCCAGCATGATCTAACAAATGTACTTCAAATCCCAAACCTAAATGGTCCCCTCAAACTAAAACTCCTAGATCAAAACCTAAGGGTGGAACGAAGGGTGTGACAAGCCTCAGCTACAACTTTGGGATGAGAGCATGTCATCATCACATAAGGAAAGATGGAAGCGAAAAGAATCAAAAGGATAGAAACAAAACTCAAAGACAAACAAAGTGAAGATGCACAATGTATGAAAGAATAAATCATGAATGACCTAAAAATGAAACAAACGAACAATGACACAATGGACTCACAACACTCACTGATCCAGACAATAAATGCAAAACGCACAAGAGAAGGCCCCTAACCTAGGTGAGAAAAAGGTATGCAAGGCTAAGTGAACGAATAGGTCATAATGAATCATGTGAGGCTCAACGGGCTAGCAATGGGATATATCAATGTGTGGGCGTGCAACAAGGAATATGGCTACTCAAAACGACGGCCACCCATCATCTGACCATAATCTCACGCGTAAAACTTCTTTAACTGATCCACATTGACTGGCTCTGTACACTGATTTTCATCTAGGTCCGTCAGCTAGGCGGCTCCATCTCGGGTCAAATCTCAAATAGCATAAGGCTCGCTCCAAGTCGGTCTAAACTTGCCTCTAGGGTCACTGATCAATCCCCTGAGGACTTTCAAGAGTAAGTCATCCTTCTGAAATTTCCTGGGCTTAACCTTCTTTCTGAATGCACAGGTCATCTTCCTCTGATAAGCTTGAGCATGATCTGCTGCCCTCAATCTCCTCTCATCTAGAAGGCTAAGCTGGTCATAATGGGACTGAGCCCACTCAGTCTCAGATATCTGCTGCTCTAATGCTACTCTCAAGGATCCCATCTCAATCTCAATAGGCAGCATCGCCTCCATACCATACACCAAAGAATACGGGGTAGCCCTGGTAGAAGTACAAAGAAATGTACGGTAAGCCCATAATGCAAAAGGAAGCTTCTCTGACCAATCCTGAGAAGTCTCGACCATCTTTCTCAAAATCCTCTTGATATTTTTATTTGCGGCCTCTACTGCCCCATTAGTCTGCGGCCTGTACGCAGACGATCTATGATGCTGAATGCCATACTCCTGAATTAATGTATCCACCTCACCCCTGAAATGCACCCCTTTGTCGGAAACCAGCTCGTGGGGGACCCCATATCGGTTGATAATGTGCGACCTGATGAATTTGGCCACCTTGGCTGCTGTCAATCTATCATAAGAAGTAGCTTTCACCCACTTGGTGAAATAATCAATGGCAATTAAGATGTACTCATGTCCGCTGGAAGACTTGGGCGAGATCCTTCCAATAACATCAATACCCCACACTAAAAATGGCCAAGGGGATGTGAGTGCATGCAACGTCGAAGGTGGCACATGAATGAGATCACCGTGCATCTGGCACTCTAAGTACCTCTGAACGAACTGGCAACAATTCGCCTCTATGGTCAACCAGAAATAACCTATCCTCATAATCTTTCGGGCCAACATATGTCCTCCCATGTGTGGGCCACAAACTTCCGCATGAACCTCTCTCATCACTCGATCTGTAGAGGCACGGTTTAAACATAACAATAATAAGCCCTCGGGCGATTGTCTGTACAAGGACTCTCCATAAATCATGAATCTAGTGGCTAGTTGCCTCAAAGCTCTCATATCCTTGGTTGAGGTTGACTCAAGGTAAGCGCTACATAACAGGAACTGATAAATGTCATGATACCAAGGCAACTCATCCTAGTCCTCAATATCCCTAATCAAATAATAGTAAGCTGATATGGACCTAGTCTCAATTAGCGATGGTCGCACAGTCACTCCAGCAGGAATCTCAATCACAAAAGCCAAGGTGGCTAACGAATCAGCAAACTGATTTTCTACCCTGGGCAGATGTATATATCTCAACTCCTCAAACCTATCAACTAACAAATCCAAATAAGCATGATAGGGCTTCAACTTCTCATCTCGAGTCCTCCAAATACCCTGAGTATGCTGAATAACCAAGTTGGAATCCTCGTGGATCTCTAATTGTCTGACTCCAAGGTCTAGCGCAGTCTTCAGACTTGTGATGCACTCCTTATACTCAGCAATATTATTCGTCAGTCAATGATGATCAGAGAATGCCAACCAGACTTATCTGGGAATATGATCACCTTGAGGTGATATCAATAGGATATTGATACCAAACCCCGACTGATTAGCAGCACCATCAAAGTACAACTGCCATCCTGTAATACTGGTCACTGAGACAAACTGCTCATCAGGGAAATCATCGTCAATCGGTCTATCGTCAGATACGGGCAAAGAAGCCAAATGATCTATAACAATGCTCCATTTTACCAACTTCTGTGTAACATACTAAATATCAAACTCTGTCAACAGCACCAACCATCTCATGAGCCTACCAGTCAAGACAGGCCTGCCAAAAAAATATCTCAATGGATCCAATCACGAGACCAATAATATGGAATACTCTGTCACATAGTGCCTTAGCCTCCTAGTGACCTAAACCAATGCTAAACAGAGACGCTCAATCATAATGTATCTGCACTCATACTCCAGTATCCTCTTACTCAGATAATAAATGGCTCGCTTTTTCCCTGAATCATCGAGCTGAGCTAACATGCATCCCAAAGCCATGTCTGAAACGGACAAGTATAGAAGCAGAGGTCGCCCCGGTGTGGTAGGGACTAAAACTGGAGGAGAGAGGAGACACTCCTTACTCTTCTCGAAAGTGCGTTGGCAATCATCATTCCAAACTGTAGGCTGGTTCTTCCTTAGAAGACGAAAGATAGGCTCGCATACGTCTGTCAATCTAGCAATGAAACGACTTATATACTATAGTCTGCCAAGAAAGCCTCTAATCTCTCTCTTAGTTCTCGAAGCAGGCATGTTAAGTATGACTCTGATCTTTTCGGCATCAACCTCTATACCACGCTCACTGATGATGTGTCCTAGCAATTTCCTATAAGTCACCCCAAAGGTACACTTCTTGGGATTCAATCTCAGCCTGAACTGTCGGATCCTCTCAAAAAATCTCTATAATGCTACTAAGTGATCTGCCTTGTCTCGGGAGTTTACTATCATGTCATCCACATATACCTCGACATCTCTGTGCATCATGTCGTGGAATAAAGTAATAGCAGCTCTCTGACAAGTGGCTCCCGTATTCTTCAACCCAAATGGCATAACCCGGTAGTAGTAAGTACCCCACTCAGTGATGAAAGAAGTCTTTTCCATATCCTCTGGAGCCATCAGAATCTGATTATACCCATAAAATCCATCCATGAAGGATAACATCTAATGCCCTATAGTGTTGTCAACTAGCATATCGATGTGCGGGAGGGGAAAATCATCCTTAGGACTGGTCTTGTTCAGATCTCGGAAGTCAACACAAACTCTAACCTTGCCGTCCTTTTTGGGAACAAGGATGACATTAGCCAGCCACTTAGGATACTCAACCACTGACAAGAAGCCAACACTAAGTTGCTTCTGAATTTCCTCTTTCACCTTCAAACTCCATCGAGGGTGTAGTCTCCTCAATTTCTGCTTAACTGGCCTAGCATGTGGCAAAATGGGCAGTTGATGCTGAACTATAGTGGGGTCAAGGCTCGGCATGTCCTCATATGACCATGCAAATACATCCAAGTATGACCTGAGCAGGTCAATCAATCTACTCCTTTCATCAGGAGATAGGGAAGAGCCAATCCTAAGCTCCCTGGGCTGGTCAGGTGCCCCAAAATCTATCAACTCAGTGCTACCAGAAATGGGTGTAACTTTCCTGTCATTCGTATCTGAATCAGAATCACACTTTGACTGACCACTCAGTGGGTCATCTGTGTCTCCCACATTATCAACATCGCATACATGTGCCGTGGGTGCTGGTGGTGCAATCAAAGGAAAATGTTGTGACACAGGCAAATACTCGAACATACTCATGTCATTATAACCATCAGAAATGTCATCAAAGCGGGTGACAAACCCGAACATAGTGTCAAAAGAAAGAGGTGGGTTGACAGAGTCGGACGCTCCCTCAATAGAAACAGTATCATGAGTAATATCAGTAGCAATAAGTCCATCACCATCAAACTCAAGCATAGAAATCCCAAACACATCAAAAGCGAATCGGGGCCCAGGTAGTGAAGCATCCAGAATATGGCCAGTGTTGATCATGTCCATCGCATCAGTGCAAGCATCATAAAGTGTCACATCATCAGAATCAATCATAGAAACTCCAAACATGTCAAAAATAGAATGGGGCCCATGCAGGGTTGTGTCAAGGATACGGCCAGTGCCGATCATGTCCATCTCGTCCATATAAGTATCAGGCAGAATCACACCATCGGAACCATCTCCCAAATCCATAGGCATGTCATAGTCAAGGATCTCCTCAGGAAAGCACATGGAAAACACACTGGCTCAATCCGGTGATGGTGATGCAACTATCATGGCCTCGGGTGGCTCGGTGGTCTCAGAACTCAAACACATCTGTCTTAGGGCCTATTGAATGCCCTGAATCTCAACTGCCTTAGGAACATGGTCAACTCCCTCTATGCGGGGTGCATGCTTTGATCCTCTAGTAAAATAGTTAGCCAATTGAAAAGTGTATGGGCAAATGAGGTAATTGAATGGAACCTCGGACAAGCAAGCTCTCACCCTATCCCGGCACAGTCGCACCATGTCTTGTGCATTCTCCTCAGAAGGAGTGTAACCCAATCCATATGGTATGTCATGATCAACTGTGAAAGCAAACTCACGCGGCCCATGCTGGCGGTGTCCCAATCCCAAGCCAGGCATATAGGACATGCCTCTCATCATACTGAGTACCAGAGTGCTGCTGTACTGATCAAAAGACATAGGTACCATGTCTCTGCTGTCATCCTCTAAACTGACAACTTGAGCCTCGTCAAAAGTAAATCCAGTCAAGTGTAAGTCATTCTCACTGTGACTGATCTATAGCACTGGCTCGGAAGATGTAACAATGTTTCCGTCAGACTGTATCATGATAATGCGCCCCTCGTGTATGAACTTCACCTTCTGATGAAGGGAAGATGGTATAGCACCCGCCTCATGAATCCAGGGGCAGTCGAGAAGCAGGTTAAAGGATGTTTGGATCCTCAAAACCTGAAAGAGTATAGAATATCTGATCGACCCTATCATGACATGTGTAGTGAGAGTACCCATAACTGTCCTTTGAGTCTCGTCGTGTGCTCTGACGGCCTGCGTAGATGGCCCAAAATCGGATGGTGAAAATCCCAAAGTAATGGCAGTAACTAATGAACATACCTTCAGGGCGGAGCCGTTGTCCAGCAGGACAGACAACACCCGACGACCTGAACCAGCAACATCAATGAATAAAGGTTGAACATGATCTGACCCCTCAGGTGGTAAATCATCATGTGAAAATACAATGCATGTAGCTCTATCAATCGTCAGAAAGTGAATTAGTCCCTTAGGGGTAGTAGCAGTGTCAACTCTGATCTGATTAAGAGCTTTGATCAAGGCATCTCTATGTGTGCTGGACGAGGCCAAGAGGCTCCAAATGAATATGCGAGCTTGTGTGATGCGCAGTTGGCGCAATATCTTATCATCCTCTCTAGCATCTATGCTAGCAAAAGGCTTGTCAACATGTAGAGGCTGAGCTATTCTCCCACTCCGTGAAACAAATGAACATCTCTGTGAATGGGCCCATACTCTTTTGGGAACAGAATGAAGGGTGTCATGGGCGGAACATGTTGTAAGTATATTGGTGATACTGCTGTCTGTCGGGGAATCTCATCCGGGATCAATCTGAATGGCCTAGGAACTTGCCGTCCATGGATACATCAACTAAAATATGAGTCCTCGTACAGACTAATAGGCTGAAGAGCCTCTCCGTCCTACCCCATCATGAATATCTCATCTCCTGAAAACTCAATCAAATGTACACCCCCTGGGGGTGGAGGTACAACTCTAGTGTCATGAGTAGGTAGTGGGTCTGTAGTCACTGCAGGGCATCCTAAATCAACCAAACCCTGATCAATCAAGTCCTTAATGGCATGCCTCAGCATCGCATAATTGTTTGTATCATGGCCAGCTCTCTGATGGTAGGCACAGTGAAGATTTGTCCTAAATCCTGGTGGGGTAGGATGTGGTGGTGGTCCGGGTGGTAGTGGAGCAATCAAACCCCCCTCAACCAATCTCTGAAAAGCTCGGCTCAAAGGCATCCCTAATTGTGTAAACTGCCTAGCCGGCCTTGGTGGAGGCGGTGTTCTATATTGCTGACGGAACTGTACAGGTAGCCTCTAAGGAGCCTGTGTAGCATATACCAGTTGCGGTGCCGGATGTAGATAAGTAAGTCCTATCGGCTTATAGGGAGCAACTAGTTTTGTACTGATCCTGCTATATCATCTGGTAAGGAGTGTCTAAGAACTGTCTCTGAGAAAGAGGGCGACGAGGGAACCTGTGCCCTGTCGTGCCAATGGTACCAACATATGAAGGCTTGGATCCTGACCCCGGCTTTTTCCCCTTTGATTCTGAAGGGGAAGAGTCTACCCATAATCCTCTGGCTATGCCCTCCTCAATGCCATAGAGGGCTTGAACCAATGATCCAAATTCTATTTGTGGAAAGCCCATGAGATGCCTAGTAAAGAGAGGTTGAAGACTATGCATAATCGTGCTAATATGATCACGCTCGGAGGGTCTATCTATAATCTGTGCTATCTTATCCCTCCAGTGGGAGATGAATGAAGTAACTGACTTATCTGACCTCTGCCTGAGGGCCTCTAGCTCCCTCCGGGATACATCTACTATAGTATTAAAAGAATACTATCTAAGAAACTCCTGTGCCAAATCAACCCATGTCCTACGCCTCGAAGGGTCCAATGAGGCAAACTAACGCTAAGCGGCACCACTCAGAGACATAGGGAATAGCATGATCATCTGTGCCTCGTCCAATCTATGCCCGTGCATAACAGCGCTATACAACTGTAAATGAATACGAGGGCACCCTATCCTCGTGTACCTCTCAATGTCCGGCATGCGGAACTCAACTGGAAAAGCTGCCACTGGCAAGTCATCATATCTGTCCCAACCCATGACTCCATCAGAAACATGCAGAGACCTGATCCTCTGCTCAATCCTATCGATACGAGCCTGAGTGTTATCAACAATCTGTGCAAGTGCCACAATAGAATGTGGCATAGTCTCAGTCTGACCATATAAGACAAAGGCCTCAGCCCGCGGGGCTAACTAAACTGAGGATGGTGACAGAGGTGGAATTGTATAGTCCTGCTGTACAATAGGCCCAGATGGCAGTGGTAGAGGTAGAGGTGCGGTAGAGTCAAGTGGGGTGCTCCCCAAAACCAACAATGGTTGGGCCTGGTGCCCATCTATCTTCTGACCCAATCCTAATATAGCATCCCGGAGTGATGCCATGGTATTTGTAATCTCAGTCAACTGGTCAATAGTGGCGTACTAGGGGTCCATATCTCTATGATTTGATATCTGCTCTAACTGACTGTGTGGATCTGATCCTCTAACCAATCTACCTCTGATTCGGATCCAAGCTCGAGAACCTAGGTCGGTTTTAGTCAACAATCCTACAAAACGAAAGGGGTACGTCAGTCCCCGTGACTATCAATCCTAAAATCAATCCAATAATGCAATCATACAACTAAATCCTCTATGTGATATCAACAGCTAATCCGATATATGGCTCCACAAGTAGGAGCGGGACTCTGACATGGTGATACCTGATTTGTCCCTAACAGTGTGTGGCTTGATTTGGTCTTCAGATGGGAGTTATCAACAAAATTTATAAACTTGATTAACCATATACTAGGGTAGCACAGCTAGCATAGCATAGTGGCTATAGGATCGTTCATAGAGATGGGTTTTCATATCACACATGATATTAGTTTCAAAAGATGGTTTTCCTTTTACCAGTTAGCTTTAAAAGAAAACATAATCGTTTGGTTGAAAAAGACTGTGTTTAAGCTAATCAAAATAATAAATGTGATTAATTACAAAGAAAAGGTTTCTTGAACTTCCAGGTCACTAGGTTCAGGTCTTTTATACAAAAAGAGAAAATTATGGATCTTGTCCTTGAGTTAGGGATTTAACATGCAGTTATTTCCTGAACCGATGAGGTACAGTTGCTTCCCATTAATGGTTTCAACCCTAAAACCTCTCACTAACTCACTTTGCAATGGTTCATACCTCTCACCTGGTATTAGCCATTCAAGGAGGTCCTTAACCTTGGAATACCCTTCAAAAGCTCGTAAGAGATAACTAATGGATGTCTCCGAAGAGTCCAAAAGCTTATCAAGTGTTGGCTATTCTAAGTACTCCTACCTTTAAACCACCTCTCAGAGGCTCGCAAGAGATAACTTAATGGATCTCTATGGGTTGAGTCCAAATGCTTACCAAGTGTTGGCCATTCACGGATCACAATCTCCTTCCATTAAAACTGAAATAAGGAAAACTCTCAATATTGTATCCAGATCCTTTACCTAACTTCCTTTAGTCCAAGAAATGAAAAGGTCTAGCCACTCATCCTCTGAGAAAATGTCCTCAAAGGGTGTTTGGCTAGAAAGAAAATAAAAGACAAAATGAGAAGGTAAGGCAGAACAAAGTTCTGTATTTTTACTTACTAATAAGAATGTACAAGTGATCCCCAAGAACTTCTTTCGAGAGTTCGAGATATCGAGGTAGAGATATTCTAAGACATATATAGAGAGATATTTGCAACCCCTCACACTTGTGAATGATTTGCGAAAGACTTGCGAAACCACAATTGAAGAAAAACAGTTTCGCAAGTCCCTTTTAACTTGCAAAAATTCCCCCTGTGTAAATTTAGGATATTTTCCTGCCGACTCCGTTAGATTTTTATTTCAAGATATTTTGTGTAATTACCTATTCTCTCCTTGTAATCAGCTGAAGATATTTTGTTTTTAGACTTTTTTTTAGGATATTTTAGTGAGAGGTTGCAAATATCTCTCTATATATGTCTTAGAATATCTCCATCTCGATATCTTGAACTCTCGAAAGAAGTTCTTGGGGATCACTTGTACATTCTTATTAGTGAGTAAAAATATAGAGCTTTGCTCCGCCTTACCTTCTCATTTTGTCTTTTATTTTCTTTCTAGCCAAACACCCTCTGAGGACGTTTTGTCAGAGGATGAGTGGCTAGACTTTTTCGTTTCTTGGACTAAAGGAAGTTAGGTAAAGGATCTGGATACAATATTGGGAGTTTTCCTTGTTTCAGTTTTAATAGAAGGAGGTTGTGACCCATGAATGGTTTCTATTTTTCTAGTTAACTTAAAATCCCTTAAAATTGCCTGGGCCAACACTTGGTAAGCATTTGGACTCAGCCCATAGAGATCCATTAAGTTATCTCTTGTGAGCCTCTGGGACTTGGTTTAAAGGTAGGAGTACTTAGAATAGCCAATACTTGGTAAGCTTTTGGACTCTTCGAAGACATCCATTAGTTATCTCTTGCGAGCTTTTGAAGGATATTCCAAGGTTAAGGACCTCCTTGAATGACTAATACCAGGTGAGAGGTATGAACCATTGCAAGGTGAGTCAGTGAGAGGTTTTAGGGTTGAAACCATTAATGGGAAGCAACTGTACCACACCGGTTCTGGAAATAACTACATGTTAAATCCCTAATTTGAGGAAAAGATCCAAAATTTTCTCTTTTTGTATAAGGGACCTGAACCTAGTGACCTAGAAGTCCAAGAAACCTTTTCTTTGTAATTAATCACAGTTATTATTTTTATTAGCTTAAACAAAATCTTTTTCAACCAAACGATTATGTTTTCTTTTAAAGCTAACTGGTAAAAGGAAAACCATTTTTTGAAACTAATATCATGTGTGATATGAAAAATCAT
This sequence comes from Vitis cinerea, assembly GCA_022059055.1. Classification (NCBI taxonomy): domain Eukaryota; kingdom Viridiplantae; phylum Streptophyta; class Magnoliopsida; order Vitales; family Vitaceae; genus Vitis; species Vitis cinerea. The sequence goes on along the minus strand of JAJJMJ010023110.1, from coordinate 168,182 downwards.
CCCTATGAACGATCCTAGAGCCACTATGCTATGCTAGCTATGCTACCCTAGTATATGGTGAATCAGGTTTATAAATTTTGTTGATAACTCCCATTTGAAGACCGAATCAAGCCACACATCATTAGGAACGAATCAAATGGCGCTGTTGCCGGGGATGGTGCCACTTCACAGTGATATGATTTTCTCAGAATACTTATGATCTTCGTCACAAGTTCGGTGATTTTTCTTTTCTTTTACTAACCCTTTTTAATTGCTTTCTTTTAATTTGTGCTTGTTTTAATTTACCTTTGGATTTGTTTTAGTTAATTTTAATCTTGTTCTAGATTAATTTTCTTTTGTTTTTTGTTTTTTGGTTTTTTTTTTTTTTTCTTGTTTTTGTTTCAGTTACTACTACTTGTGTATGCCATATTGGATATGAGACAATGGGGAAAGACTTGTGAAAATTGACTTTTCTTCAGTTGTGGTTTCGCAAATTTACACAAGGGGAATTTTCACAAGTTAAAAGGGACTTGCGAAAATTTCACAAGTTAAAACAAGGACTTGCGAAATTGCTTTTCTTCAGTTGTGGTTTCGCAAGTCTTTCGCAAATCATTCGCAAGTTAAAGAAGGGACTTGCAAAAATTTCGCAAGTTAAAGAGGAACTTACGAAATTCCTTTAGCTTTGTTGCTCTCTGTCCTATAGTACAAACTCCTCACTAGTTTCGCAAGTTGAAAGAGGAACTTACAAAAATTTCGCGAGTTGAAAGGTAACTTGCGAAATTGATGAATGTTAGATACCTTCTCTGATTCTCCTCCTTGCTCACTTGATTGAATTGGCAAAGGCTTCAAAGCTCTCCAAGACTTGGATTCTTCATTTTTTGAGATTCAACTAGCTTTGCTATGAACGGAACAAAGTCCTCCCTCATTCATGGCTCATTTTAATGATCAAAAAGCTATTAACAACACCAAAACTTACCAAAATTTGATTAGTATACTTGCAAAGGTCCTTAATGTGCCAATTGGGTTAAAAGGTGTTAATTACTACTCAGAAGCGTTTGGAAAGAGTTAATTTCAGGCTAAAAATAGCACTTTTTGAGTAGTAATCACTCCTTCCAACCGACCTATTGCTAGTCCCTTAGCAATACAGGAGAGAAAAACAAAAATTAGGCAATACTTAATTTACAAAATCATGCTGATCACTCCAAAAAATTTCAAGTGGCATGACTGATCAAACTCTCACATTGGAACATTAAAGATATAAAACTCAAACTTCAACAAGCGTTATCAAATAACTTGCTTGATCACAATTCATATAGAGAAGACATTGATTACTACTAAAAAAGTGCTCTTTTATAGCTTGTTATAAACTCTTTTAAACACTTTTGAGTAGTAATTAATACCTTTTAACTCAATTGGCACATTAAGGACCCTTGCAAATGTTTTTAATCAATTTTTGGCTAGTTTTGGTGTTTTTGGTAGCTTTTTGATCATTGAAGAAAGCCAAGAATGAGGGAGAGCTTTGTGCAACCCTTGGGAATAAGTTTCCAAGCCAATCAAGAGTTGCAAGGAAGAGGATCAAAGAGAGAAATCCATCATGAAGCAATTTTTGCATGGTGATGCGAAATCTTCACATGCTATGCGAAATTCAAAGGACAGAAGTTGCAAGGCAAATTTGGAGCACTTTTTGGAGTCCATTTTTTCCATGATATATATCATTTCGAAGCTCGAGAAGTTAGGAGTCCAATGCTTTAAATGGTGTGCAATTTGGAGCTGAAGCAAGGAAGTTATGGCCGTTTGAAGGAGACTGCACAAAGCTAAGGAGGAATTTCGCATTGACATTTCCTGATGCGAAAATTTTCGCATTGACATTCCCTAATGTGAAAATTTCTCACTGACATTTCTCAATACGAAAATTTTCACAGCACACTTTCCCAATGTGAAAATTTCAGCACTGACTTTCTCCGATGCAAAATTTTTCGCACCCTTGTCTCCAATGCGAAAATGTAATAGCTAGATATTTTACACCGACTCTTTTAGATCTTTTTACCTTAAGATATTTGGTGTAAATTATCAATTCTCTCCTTGTAATCAGTTGAAGATCTTTTAGGATATTTAGGATATCTAATTAGGAGGTTGAAAATATCTCTCTTTATATATCCTAAGATATCTCCTTGTAAAAAAGATCCCCGGAGACAATCCCTAATGCATTTTTCCATATCTTAAAAACCATCTCTGATATCTTTCGTCTCTGTGAAGAGGGGAAGACATTAGAGAGGGGATCAGTTGTACATGTTTTTAGTAAGAAATATACAGAGCGTTGCTCTGCCTTACCTTCTCGTTTTGATTGTATTTTTCATTCTAGCTAAACAACCTCTGAAGATGTTTTCTCAGAGGATGAGTGGCTAAACTTTTTGTCTCTTGGACGGAAGGGAGCTTGGTAAGGGACCCGACTACAAAAGTGAGAGTTTTCCTTGTTTCAAATTTTTAATGAAGAGGAAGTTGTGACCCGGTAATGGTTTTTATATTTTTAGTTAACTTCAAACACCTTAAAATCACCTAGGCCAACACTTGGTAAGGCAAGTGGACTCCATCCATTGAGTTACACTAGTTTATCTCTTACGAGCCTCTGGTAGGTGGTTTAAAGGTAGGATTTTCTAGAATAGCCAACACTTGGTAAGCTTTTGGACTCTAAGGAGACATCCATTAGTTATCTCTTGTAAGCTTGTGAAGGGTAATCCAAGGTTAAGGATCACCTTGAATGGTAAATGCTAGGTGAGAGGCACGAGCCATTGCAAGATGCATCAATGAGAGGGAATTAGCGTTGAAACCATTAATGAGAAGCAACTGTAACACACCAGTTGGGAGGATAACTATAGGTTAAATCCCCAATGCGAGGAAAGATCCAGAAATCTCCATTTTTGTATAAGGGACCTGAACTTAGCAACCTGAATATCCAAGAGACCATTTTCTTTGTAATTAAACTGAGTTACTATTTTTGGTTAGTTTAAAACCAGCCTTTTCCAAACCAAAGTTTATGTTTTCTTTTAAAGCTAACTTGGAAAAGAAAAAACACCAATCCAATTCTTTAAACTAATATTAGGTGTGAAATGAAAACCCATCCCAGTGAACGATGCTAGAGCCACTATGCTATGCGAGCGGAGGCTATCCCAGTACATGGTGAAATAGGTTATAAATTTTGTTGATTTCCCGTCTGAGGACTGAATTAGAAGACACCAGCTGGGCACGAAATCAGGCATTATGCAAATTTAAGCATCAGTGGAATTTCCACTCCTAAAGGGTCAATCCTTACTCTTCCACAAAAATCTACGTGTTATTTATTAGTTTCTGAAAATAGTATGCCAAACTATTCTTTTCCCCTCAACCTAGTTCTTTTTCAGTCCTTAGTAAACTGACCAACAAAACAAATAAGTTAGGAACACACCCCTTTTATTTCACAATTTTTTTTTTATTTTTATTGTAGGAGTGCAATACTTAAGGTATTGTTTTCTAAAGTGTCCATGTAATGGGGGTCCATCGATGACTCCCAACTAATTAAGGTTCAGGGCATCAAGCTTTAAGGATCTTTTGACCACTAACTCTTTAGATTTTACCTCGGACTTTTGAATTTGAAATTTAATGCCCAAGCACCTACAATATGTTAAACTCCACACGTTCACCATTGTAATGAGCATTGAGGTCGGTGACTCCCAACCAATCAAGGCTTAGGGCACTGGGTTTTAAAGATTTTCACCATATACCCCTAGGACCTTGCTCGGGTTTCAAAGCAAGCATAACACTTTGTTCAATGGGAATTATGCGCGATGGTAAGCCTTGAGAGATGATCGGCTACCACATTTTCAACTCCTTTCTTGTCTTTGATTGAAAGATTGAATTCTTGAAGCAGTAGGATCCATCTTATCAACCTCGATTTTGCATCCTGCTTGGTCAGCAGATACTTTAGAGCTGAGTGGTCAGTGAAAACCACAATGAAAGACCCCACCAAGTAAGCTCGAAATTTGTCTAAGGCAAAGACTACAACTAACAACTCTTTATCTGTGGTTGTATAGTTTCTTTGTGCCTCGTTCAATGTTTTGCTTGCATAGTAGATCACATAAGGCTTTCCTTCTTCTCTTTGCCTAAGGACGACTCCTATAGCGAAGTCACTGGTGTCACACATCACTTCAAAGGGTTATTGCTAGTTAGGTGCCTTCACTATTGGACGGTCGTAAAAAATTGCTTCAATTCTTCAAAACTTTGTTGACGTCTATCATCCCACTCGAATTTTGCATCCTTTACCAACAGTTCACACAGAGGTTTGGCGAGTTTAGAGAAATCTTTGATGAACCTCCTGTAGAACCCAGCATGGCCGAGGAATTGCCTTACTCCTTTAACAGTAGTAGGAGATGGCAGCTTGACAATAAGGTCTACCTTTGCTTTGTCCACTTCAATGCCTCTCTTGGAGATAATATGTCCAAGGACAATTCCTTGGTGTACCATAAAATGACATTTCTCCCAGTTAAGCACCAAGTCATTTTCAATGCATCGACCAAGAACATATTCCAAGTTAGCTAAGCATTCATCGAATGTGCTTCCGTATATGGTGATATTGTCCATAAAGACTTCCATAATACGCTCCACCATATCGCTAAAAATGCTCAACATGCATCTTTGGAATGTTGCTGGTGCATTGCATAAGCTAAAAGGCATTCTTCTGTAGGCATACATTCCGAATAGGCATGTAAAGGTGGTCTTCTCTTGGTCTTCAATAGCGATTTCAATTTGAAAGTACCCGGAGTAGCCATCTAAGAAACAATAGAAAGGATGACCTGAGACTCTTTCAAGCACTTGATCCATAAACGGCAATGGGAAGTGATCCTTCCTTATTACAGCGTTTAGCTTTCTATAGTCAATACACACCCTCCAACCTGAAGTGAGGCGTGTAGAAACTTCCTGTCCTTTATCATTTTGCACCACAGTGACCCTTGATTTCTTTGACACGACTTGCGTAGGACTGACCCATGGGCTATCTGATATGGGGTAAATAATACCGTCCTGAAGTAGCTTAAGCACCTCGGCTCGCACCACTTCTTGCAAGTGAGGGTTCAATCTTCTTTGGGTTAAACGAACTGGCTTGGCTTCTTCTTCCATATATATATGATGAGTACATACTAAAAGGTTGATCCCCTTTAGATCAGAGATTCTCCACCCTATCGCCTTCTTACATCTCCTGAGGAGTTCCAATAGAGAATCCTCCTGAGTAATGGTAAGAGATGAAAAAATAACAACAGGGCTCTGCTTGTTCTCCTCCAGGTATGCATATTTCAACTCAGTGGGTAATGGCTTTAGAATCAGCTTTGGGATCTCCTCCTTAATGGCTTCTTGCGTCTCCACCCTATTGAATAGAGGTAGAATTTCTTTTTACCTCTTCAAAGGGTAAAAAATAGCAAGCAATTCTGAGGGTTCGGGTGACCCTTCATCAAGATCCTCAAGACTCTCATTGAATTCTTCTAGCATTTTCTGATCACAATACTCTTCCATTAGGTTTTCAATCATACTCACCTCTTCTGGTCCTTCTTCTTCTTCCAGATGGAATTGTTTCTTGCATAAGTAGAAGATGTTGAGCTCCATTGTCAAATTGCCAAAAGAGAATTATATCATTCCATTTCTACAATTGGAATTTTCATAGATCTATCTACTAGAGATAGAGTGATTGATGTTGGTTTCAACTCTCCCAACCCCAATTGCTCGTAGACATAGTATGGTAGCAGGTTTACACTTGCTCCCAAGTCCAACAAAGCTCTTTCCAATGGCACCCCTCCAATCGTTATTGAGATAGTAGGGCAACCCAGATCTTTCTATTTTACTAGGGATTTGTACTATATAATGGAACTTACTTGCTCAGTCAAGAAGGCTTTCTTGCTCACGTTCAACCCTCTTTTTATAGTGCATAAGTCCTTTAGAAATTTTGCATATATCGGGACTTGTTTAATCATATCTAGCAACGGGATATTAATCTTCAAAACTTTGTTGACGTCTATCATCCCACTTGAATAGTGAGGGCACCTAACTGGCAATTACCCTTTGAAGTGATGTGCGACGCCAATGACTTCGTGATGCGACTCATGGTAGCTTAGCTTTAAAGGCGTATCAACAAAATTTATACCTTAAATACTATTACTAAAGTAGCCAAGCTACTATAGCATAGTGGTTCTAGGATCGTTCACTGGGAAGGGTTTTCGCAAACACGAGTGATATTCAAATTAGGAAAATAGGTGATTTTCTTATGGATGTTAGCTTTAAAAGAAGATGAAAATGTTTTAGAGAGATTTAAACTAATCTAAGCTAACATTAAAGATTAAAATAAAAGGGTGTAAAAACAAGTTTCTCAAAGATAGGATAGCTATGCTTTGGCTCTTATGCAAATTGGAAATCTCAGGATAGGCTCCTCGCGTTGGGGTTGCAACTATGGTGATGCTTGCTTCCCGAACCGGTATGGATTTAGCAAATCAAGTTTTAATCCTTTAAAATGGCAAAACAGATGGTAGTGAATTTCATCAATGGTTATTTACCTTAGACTTCCTTTGAATGGCTCGTAAGAGATAACTAATGGTCTAAAGCCAAAAGCTTACCAAATATTGGCAACTCAAAGTCATTCTAGGTGATAAACTCACCTTTCAATGGCCATTGAAATTGGTTCTAATGGATTAATGCAAAACTTGGAATTGAAAACCTCACCTTCCAATAGCTCGTAGGAGATAACTAATGGATAGAAATCCAAAAGCTTATCAAGTATTGGCCGTTGGAAGTTGTCCAAAGGAAATAAAAACCAAACTTTGCAGTAATGAACCATTAATGAAAAACGACTACCTTACCTTCCAGGTGCGAGAAATTTCCATGGGATTGCATCCAAGCCATCACATAACATCCATACTTTGAGAAACTTAAAGGTTTTAGCCAACCATCCTCTGAGGAAAAGTCCTCAGAGGCTGTTTGGCTACTAAGAAAATGAGAAAGAAAAGAGAAAATAAGCTTTTGAACAAAAGAGCTCTTATAATTTCTAAGGTTACGGGTTACAAGCTTTTTTTTTGTCTAAGGCTCTTCACCTCTATTTAAAGACAATAACAAGCTAAATTACAAAAGCTAATACAAAAGCAACCTTTTCATTGGTTGATTACAAGGTTACAAAAGGAATTTACATGAGAAAATATCAAGCTAAAAAATATGGGAAGTCGGTGGTGCGTGCGTGGAAAAACAGAGGAAATTCGGCATTTTCGCAATGTGCCTAAATCCTCCTTGCGAAATTTCGCAAGGAGAAATTCACCTTGCGAAATTTTCACAAGATTTGATGCAGTTGTCTTCCGAAGGCCATATCTTCCTCATTTCAGCTCCAAATTGTACACGGTTTGAAGCGTTGGATTCTTGACTTCCTGAGCTTTGAAATGGTATATAGCATGTAGAAAATGGACTTCGGGAAGTGCTCCAAAAGTTCGAGAGAAGACTGCAGCTGCTGTCCTCTGTTTTCCTCTTCACTTTGCTTGTTTTTCCTCTTTGCATTCTCTTTGCTTGTGCTCGTGTTTCCACTTGAAATTCAAGCCTGTAAACTTCCAAAATCCTTGCTTTAACTTGTCCAATTAGCTCCTCCATCATTTGGCATGCTTGAATTGATTCATAAGCTGATAAAAACATGTAAACTTGCCACAAAATGGTTAAAACCAATTACTAAGGACCTTAATGAATTAATTGGGTTAAATGAATATGATTACTACACAAAGGTGCTTAAAACCATTATAATTAGGTCTACAAAATAGCACTTTTTGGTAGTAATCACTTCGCTATAGGAGTCGTCCTTGGGCAAAGAGAAGAAGGAAAGGCCTACGTGATCCACTATGCAAGCAAAACGTTGAATGAGGCACAAAGAAACTATACAACCACAGAGAAAGAGTTGTTGGTTGTAGTCTTTGCCTTAGACAAATTTTGAGCTTACTTGGTGGGGTCTTTCATTGTGGATTTCACTAACTACTCAGCTCTGAAGTATCTGCTGACCAAGCAGATAGCAAAAGCGAGGTTGATCAGATGGATCCTACTGCTTCAAGAATTCAATCTTCAAATCAAAGATAAGAAAGGAGTTGAAAATGTGGTAGCCGATCATATCTCAAGGCTTACCATTGCACATAATTCCCATTGTTTGCCAATCAATGATGATTTTCCAAAGAAGTCGCTTATGCTAACAGAAATTGCTCCTTGGTATGCCCATATCGCTAACTATTTAGTTACCGGAGAATTGCCAAGTGAGTGGAAAGCTCAAGATAAGAAGCACTTCTTTGCAAAAAATCATGCTTACTATTGGGAGGAGCCATTCTTATTCAAATATTGTGTGGACCAAATAATCCGAAAGTGTGTCCCTGAAACAAAGCAACAGGGGATCCTTAGTCATTACCACGAAAGCATATGTGGAGGCCACTTTGCTTCACAGAAGATAGCTAGGTATTGCAATCAGGTTTCTATTGGCCCTCACTTTTCAAAGATTCTCACACCATGTGCAGGAGTTATGAAAGATGCCAAAAGCTTGGAAAGCTGACAAGAAGGAGCATGATGCCTTTGAACCCCATTTTAATCGTTGATCTTTTTTATGTATGGGGCATTGACTTCATGGGACTTTTTCCTATATCCTTTGGCTACTCTTACATCCTAGTGGGGGTTGATTATGTCTCTAAATGGGTTGAAGCAATACCATGCAGATACAATGATCACAGAACTGTTCTCAAATTTTTGAAAGAGAACATTTTCTCGAGATTCAGAGTACCCAAAGCCATTATTAGTGATGGGGGTGCTCATTTTTATAACAAACCGTTCGAAACTTTCTTAGCCAAGTACGGGGTAAAGCATAAGGTAGCTACACCTTATCATCCTCAAAATTCTGGCCAAGTCGAGTTAGCAAACAGGGAGATCAAGAACATACTGATAAAGGTGGTCAATGCAGGCAGAAAAGATTGGTCAGTTAAGCTCCATGACTCATTGTGGGCTTACAGAACAACTTATAAGGTCATTCATGGAATGTCGCCTTACCACCTCGTTTATGGCAAAGCCTATCATCTCCCCGTGGAAGTAGAATACAAAGCTTGGTGGGCAATCAAGAAGCTCAATATGGACTTGAACAAAGCCGACATGAAAAGGTTCTTAGACCTTAATGAGATGGAGGAATTAAGAAATGACGCCTACAATAATTCAAACATTGCAAAGCAGAGATTGAAGAGGTGGCATGATCAGTTAATCTCCTGCAAACAATTCCAAAAAGGGCAAAGAGTCTTGCTGTATGACTCTAAGCTCCACATCTTTCCGGGAAAACTGAAGTCAAGGTGGATGGGTTTGTTTACTATTCACCAAGTATATTCAAATGGAGTAATCGAACTACTCAATCCTAACAGCATCAGGAGCTTTAAAGTCAATGGCCAACGTTTAAACTCCCAATATTGTATCCAGATCCTTTACCTAACTTCCTTTAGTCTAAGAAATGAAAAAGTCTAGCCACTCATCCTCTGAGAAAACATCCTCATAGGGTGTTTGGCTAGAAAGAAAATAAAAGACAAAATGAGAAGGTAAGGCAGAGCAAAGCTATGTATTTTTACTTACTAATAAGGATGTACAAGTGATCCCCAAGAACTTCTTTTGAGAGTTCGAGATATCGAGATGGAGATATTCTAAGACATATACAGAGGGATATTTGCAACCCCTCACTAAAATATCCTAAAAAATCTAAAAACAAAATATCTTCAGCTGATTACAATGAGAGAATGGGTAATTACACAAAATATCTTGAAATAAAAATCTAACGGGGTCAACAGAAAAATATCCCAAATTTACACAGGGGAAATTTTCGCAAGCTAAAAGGGACTTGTGAAATTGCTTTTCTTCCATTGTGGTTTCATAAGTCTTTCGTAAATCATTCACAAGTTAAAGAATGGACTTGCAAAAATTTCGCAAGTTAAAGAGGAACTTGCGAAATTCCTTTAGCTTTGTTGCTCTCTGTCCTGCAGTACAAACTCTTCACCAATTTTGCAAGTTGAAAAAGGAACTTGCGAAAATTTCGCAAGTTGAAAGGTAACTTGCGAAATTGATTAATGTTAGATTCCTTCTCTGATTTTCCTCCTTGCTCACTTGATTTAATTGGCAAAGGCTTCGAAGCTCTCCAAGACTTGGATTCTTCATGTTTTGAGATTCAACTAGCTTTGCTATGAACGGAACAAAGTCCTCCCTCATTCATGGCTCATTTTAATAATAAAAAAGCTATTAACAACGCCTAAACTTACCAAAATTTGATTAGTATACTTGCAAAGGTTCTTAATGTACCAATTGGGTTAAAAGGTGTTAATTACTACTCAGAAGCATTTGAAAAGAGTTAATTTCAGGCTATAATATAGCACTTTTTGAGTAGTAATCAATACCTCAGAGGTTAGGTGGCTCAAAAGCTAATAATGGGAAAATGCAAGTCCTACAAGCTAGATGACTGTACCCATAAGGATACGTAACTTCTGATTCTAATCAACAATCAATCAACAATCAAAGTGACACACTAGCCACGCATGTATCCATGAAATCCAACTCAGGGCTATACAGGTCTTCATTGCTCGGATATCCATGATTCGTTCCCAATTGGTGTCTCAGCTGATTCATGTCCTCTCAATGGTCCCTGACAGTGGTGCTATTTGATTCGTGTCCAGCTGGTGTCCCTTGATTGTGGTCCTCAGAAGGGAGTAATCAACAAAATTTATAACCTATTACACCATGTACTAGGATAGCCTTAGCTAGCATAGCATAGTGGCTCTAGGGTCGTTCACTGGGATGGTTTTAACTTCACAATTGATATTAATTCAAAGTTGAATTGGTGCCTTTTCATTTCAAGGTTAGCTTTAAAAGAAAACATAAACTGTGGTTGAAAAGGTTGGGTTTAAGCTAACCAAAAATAGTAACTGATTTTAATTACAAAGAAAAGTGTTTCTTGGAGTTTAGATCACTAGGCTCAGATTCCTTGTACAAAAAGGGAGTTCCGGTCACTTGTTTCTTTTCCTCGCATTAGAGAATTAACATATAGTTAATTCTCTAACCGGTGTGGTACAGATGCTTCCCCTTAATGGGTTCAAACACTAATTCCCTCTCACTGATGCACCTTGCAATGGCTCGTGCCTCTCACCTAGCATTTGCCATTCAAGGTGATTCTTAACCTTGGATTACCCGTCAAAAGCTTGCAAGAGATAACTAATGGATGTCTCCTTAGAGTCCAAAAGCTTACCAAGTTTTGGCTATTCTAGAAAATCCTACCTCTAAACCACCTCCCAAAGGCTCGCAAGAGATAAACAAGTGCATCTCAATGGATGGAGATCACTTGCCTTACCAAGTGTTGGCCCAGGTGATTTAAAGGCGTTTTAAGTTAACTAAAAAGATAAAAACCATTAATGGATCACACTTTCTCTTCATTAAAAAACTAAAACAACAAAACTTCCAATTTATGCATGAGGAAACTTACTCGGCTTTCTTCACTCCAAGAGACGAAGAACCTAGCCTCTCATCCTCTGAGGAAAAATCCTCAGATTTTGATTGGCTAGAAATAAGAAGAACGAGAAAAAAAAATATATCTGAAAAGCAGAGCAAGTGCTCTATATTTTATATATCTTCCTCCCATCGGATTACATGATGATATCCTATGTAAAGAAAATTACAAACTATATATAAGAGGTTATTCACCCTTTGTTCTTACTTAAAGACTAAGGAATCCTATGATAGGTGGGTTACAAGAAGAGTTTAGGGATTTAGACATCAAATATCTAAAGCAAAATATCTCAAATGTCGGTCGCACATATCGGGAAGCTTCAGGAGAACACCGCGACACTGTGCAAAAAACTCTTCGGGTAAGAGCTATCAGAGGATCCGGACATGCCTGACCGGGGAAGTTGAAACGCCCTCCTCTCCCATCCGGCGTCAGGCGCTGGATGTGAAATATCCGGAGAAGGTGGAATGTCGACCGGACAGAATTCCGGATGTGAGATATCCGGAGAAGGTGGAACGTCGGCCGAACAGAATTCCGGATGTGAGATATCCGGAGAAGGTAGAACGTCGGCCAGACAGAATTCTTCCCCGGGTGGAATGAGCTATGCCGCACGTCGCAAGGGGGACCGTCTGCGTGTGCAAGGGAGAGAGAGCCACGTGGCATTTTTTTGGGAGGATCCCACACTCCTTGCATTCCGGATTTGCTTATGGCAAAGGACTTCAAAGCTTTGGTTCTTCATGTTTCTGAGCTTTCCATTGCTTTGCCATGGATTCCAAAGAACTCTCCTCAATCTCGGATTGCTTTGGTGATCAAAAAGCTATCAAAACACCAAAACTTAACACAATTTAATTAGAATTGATTGCAAGGGTCCTTAACATGTTAATTGGGTTAAAAGGTGATAACTACTACTCAAAAGTGTTTAAAAGAGTTAATTACAAGCTATCAAATAGCACTTTTTGAGTATTAATCAATCCATCATCTCCATAGTGCTCCCAAACATCGACATAGTCCTTATGCTAGACCCTACTCCCAAACCCCTAGCTTGGTCGAAGGCAAACAGTTGGGAATGACTCCCAAACAACTCAAGCAATCAATGAGGAATAGTTGACCAAGAGTAGTAATTCAGAAATAAGGGGATACAAGCGCGCCCCACAAACACAAATGACAAGCAGTCATGCAAGAGAAAGGGTAGCCATGCAGCAAACAGTCATGTATAAAGGGCAAGGCTTACCACAAAATCTACACACAATCTGACCATCTATGCCAATCCCAAATCTCATAACTAAGTACCAATAAAAAATGAGCAAGCATGCTAAAACCAATCAAGAGGACACACAAGCATCAACACATCACAAGTGCAAGCTAGATACCAATCAAGTACATGATCATCAGTCATCTATATAGCCTAAGAGTCTACTGATCAGAGAACCATGTGCTCCAATATACCCAATTCAAGTTCAAGCTTGATCCTCTTATAAAACCAGAGATTCTGGGTTTGATCCCTAGTGGAGTTGCCAATTTGTGGACCCTCACCCGATCTACGGGCTGACGCTACTCGCTTTTTAAAAGAATAAGAAAGTAAGTGTGTTTTCGGGTTTTAGAAAATATGTCCCCGGCGAGGAACAGTTTTGTTTGGAGTTGCCACTTACTTTTTATTTTTTATTTTATAAAGGGGAAAATCAAGTAAGAACAAAAACCCTTAATGACTCCAGTATGGAAAAAGCAGTCTGTGAAAACTAGATTTTGGGTCCGGGGATCAGGTTACCTATTGGGAAGGTACCTTACACGAGGTAACACCCCTCCAGGCCCGAAACTCGGTCTCTACTAATGAATTGCGTACATGGGAGCATATGGGTCAAAGATCAATCGATCAATCAGGCTAAACAAATGACATAGATCACATAAACCTGCTTAGTATCTAGCGTGCACTTAGTATCCACAAATCAAAGCTAAAAGGTGCGTACCTGAGGTTCTTAGCCAACCGCTACATAAGAGGTTAGTCAAGCAATATAAACACACAACGAGCAAACATATCCAAGCCCCATGCATGCAAATGAATCCAATTCCTAACAAGTCAAGTACGTACCTCGGGTCCCCAACCAAGCACGACAAACAGGGGCAAATCAATAGACACAAGCATTTTTAATCAAACATCAAAATGTGCCCAAGCCAAACATTCACAATAAGCCCCCGACCTTCCTAGCCAATAATTCCCTCAACTCATAAGTGGGCCCATATTAATTCAAACCAAATCTGGATTCAGACCCTAAAGGTGGCCTACAAGTGCCTTGGAGCCTAAGGGCCCAAGCCACAACAAAAATGGGGGTCAAACCACGCTAAAATTGGAGCTACCTAGTAGAACCGGATGAACTGGTTCCCAATTAGCTCAACTGGTTGATAAAAAATCTTAAACTTTACTAGAAGATTCCTCAGAGAATAAGGAATCCAACAAAATAAATGGCACTCAATTCTGAGCCTGGATGAAGGAGAACCGACCGAAACAATGCAAAGCATTTATAAAACAGGGCTGCCACCAAGCCACCTGTTGAACCGGTTCCCAACCGGTACATCCGATTGAGAAAAAATCTGAAACTTTACCAGAAGATTCCTTGAAGAATAAGGAATATAAAAAAAATGGCACTCAATTTTGAGCCCGGATGAGGGAGAACCGGCCAAAACAATGCAAAGGGCTTCAAAATCGAGGCTTCCACAGAGCCACCCTATCATACTAAAATGAAGACCACCCCCTCAAACTAAACTAATGACCCTAGGAGGCAATGATGATTGAGGGCACCCTCCCATACACAACCAAGTGCCCCTGAATTCAAGTCTAAACCGGGCATCCAAGATGGGCAACCCCTAAATCCAACACAAAGAATGCCATGGAGACCTCATCCATTGACAAAACGAGGAGGGCAAAAGTCCTCCACCCAAATCCTAAGCCAAGGAGAACTTTGACTTCAAGCAAGCCAAGCCTAAGCTTTACTTTGTCTTTTGATTTTAACCAACTGAAATGTGAGAGGAACGGCCTGAGTTCCCCAAATCAATTATGAATACCCTTTCCATTTCTTAAATTCAAAACAAACATGCAATCAGAATTTTATTCAATATTTCCTAAAATGCACAACCTAGGCTTTAACCACTCATTCATGCTCAAGTAAAGACTAGGCCCCAAGTGGGCAAATCTGGAACTAAGATCTGAACAACCTAAAGGTCACTACCCTTAGCACACTAAGTGGCCATGGTGGCCCCTTTTCTCAACAAGCAAACCAATGATATCAAGACCCTTTCACATTTCAATTGAGATATCCTACCAAAACAACACTCAGGGGTGAGCCTAAATCCAAATTGTACTGAACCCAGAAAACATTTGAATAATAAAAAACAAAAGGGTCTCACAGCCCGGGCCTTCCTCTCCTTACCCAACAACATCAAGCATCAATTAATCAATGGGAGAGATATATTCACCAACATATGAATAAAGAGATAATCTGAAGGAAACCACAACTGTCATACCGAATTCTCATGCATTCCCAGATAAAGGAAAGATAAGAAAACACATCAGAATGAGTGTGCCAAAAAAAAAGTAACCAAACTACCTTCATCCTTATCCTCATTTCATGCAATACTTTGAGGGATGGCAATAGTTAAGAGTGGCAGTGAGCCCAACCCTTACATAGCATGCATCAGATTCTAAAGAAACCAACACCCATGCATCAACTAAACACAAAGAAAATTGAAATCCATGAATGGGAGAATGAGTGCATACACAGCAAATCTAAAACAATCCACGTAGCTGGAATAATCTACTTAAATCAGAAGATGATATCCGAAGATTGGCTGAGCATAAAAAAAAAGAGAATTCAATCAAATAGATGAAATTCCTGAAATTTCCTCATGAATCTTACCTGGTAAAGACCCAAACTCAAACCTCCTTCTCCTTCTTTCCTTCACGTGTAGAGCCTTTCAAATGTCAGAAGATTCCCACTTTCAAGTAGGGCTTAAAGGGGCAGCCTCGATCTATACACGAGCAATGTTTTCTTACTCTGTTTTTCTTCTAAAAACAGAGGATCTGCTCACTCAGCTTGCAAAGCTTCTCCAAACGTATCTGAGACCCCCAAAAGTTTGAGGACCTCTTCTCTCCACTCCCTCAGACCACTCACAAAAAGAAACCTTCCAAAAACCTCTTATAAAATTCCTCCTCCACGATTCCACAGAGTTCCCTCTCTCAGAAAAAGAAGAAGTCCCTTCAAATATGATTTTTTTTCCTCTTTTATAGTCCCATACCTCCAGCCATCAAAGCCTCTTCGTTTTTTTCTCCTTCAAGCTCTGGAAAGAGCTCCAGTCAATCTCGGAATCAGCATCCCCATTAACTCCTCTCCTCATTCTCCATGCAAGCCGAAAATCTTAAGCTTTCAACTTGCTTCCCCACCAAGGATCCATATGGATTCATGGTGGGCTACAAGGAATCCTAAATAAGGCCCAAAATGGATCCAAAATATTGCCCAAAACTGATCTGGAGCCCATGGGCCCAAGCCATGTAGGAATTGGGCTCCCAAATCACCAAAATTAGTGCTCTATACAAGCTAACTCGATGAACTGGTTGAATTGGATGCCAACTGGTCGAGCTGGTTGAGAAAAATTTTGAAATTTTGACAAAATGTTCCTTGAAGAATAAGGAGTCCATAAAAAAATGGTGTGCGATTCCAAGGTCGGATGAGGGAGATATGATCAAAACAAGCCCAAGTGCTCTGAATTCGAACCTGCTTCAATGAATTCTGCCTAAACTGAAAATTTGGGAACCGATTGAGCTGGTTGAGAAAAAATTTGAAATTTTGACAAAATGTTCCTTGATGAATAAGGAGTCCATAAAAAAAACAGTGCGCGATTCTGAGTTCAGATGAGGAAGATATGATCAAAACAAGCCCAAGTGCTCCGAATTCAGACCTACTTCAATGAATTTTGCCTAAACTAAAATTTTGGGAACCAATCGAGCTGATTGAGAAAAAATTTTAAATTTTGAAAAAATGTTCCTTGAAGAATAAAGAGTCCATAAAAAAATGGTACCTGATTCTGAGTTCGGATGAGGGAGATATGATCAAAACAAGCTCAAGTGCTCCGAATTCAAACCTACACTCCTATGAATTCCAATTGAATTGAAATTTTTTGGGGGCCTCACTTCCTTCCCTATAGCATGATGTGAACAACTAGGAAAATTGGCCATGATGGAACTCCAAAATGAACTACACACCCACACTACATTGGACCGCAAATGAACCTACACAAGGGTCAGAAACTGATCAAGGCCAAAAGGGGGCCATGGCAGGGTCATATGAAAGCATGGGTGCATGTGACACCCATAGGATAAAATGCAAGTGTCAAGGGACAAAATTGAGGGTCTACAAGGGTGTTTTTATTTTTTTATCAAATTACTTTTCAACAATGGTTTTAAATCTAAAAAAAATAGGTTTGACTTTAGATTTTTGCTTAATAGGGTAACACTAGGTATATCTAGTAAAGTGGTCAACAAAGATAACATAGTATTTCACTACAAGAAAAAAAATCCTTCGTTGACAGTTTTTCACTGTCAATGTAAGGTATATCTATGAAGGTAGGTTATTGTTCATATATGTTATCTATTCCAGTGTCAAGAAAAGTTTAAAGGTAACTTGACATATACATATGTTAAGATTTTCTCCATTTTTACCAATGATGAAATCTTATTAGTATGTGATATGTCAATGTTTCTTTCATATATGTTAAGGTTGGATTCAACTTATATCAAGATTACTTAATCTTATGGCAAGGTTAACTCACTCTTTTGTTAAGATTAGTCCTACAAATGTCAAGGTTATGTATCATATATGTCATGATTAACCCCACATATATCAAGGCTTTTAGATATATATGTCAAGGTTAGATTTTATATATATTATAATTGACTTATATATGTCAATGTTTGGTATCACATGTCTTGGTGGGCACCATATATGTTAAGGATAGGTACCACATGTGTCATGATTGCTCCCATATATCTCAAATTTGAGTATAATGTATGTCAATGTAGGGAATAAGTAGAACTGTCAAGGTTCCCCTAAAAAAAGTTTAAAATTATTTTTTAATATGAAAAATTGTACTTGTTGCCATGTATAATCAATTTGATATTATTTAAGAATGATAATGATAATCAAATTATCAAGATTTTATATAAAATCAAAACATATTTAATATACATTTGATTATTAATTAAAGCACAAATCAATGAACTTGTTTAAAGTTGTCCCCAATTTCTCTATATAGAAGAAACTCATATAATATACAATGAAATTAAAAACACACTATAAGACAATATACATAAACTTAAATTAAGTTGCTCATGTATATATCTACAACCTAGTCTCTTACCTCCATCTTGAAGCATTACTTTATAGGAAAGCCTTTAATTTCCAACACCCAAACTTCGAATCTGTAGCAAAAAATATAGAGCATATTAACAAATTAAAAAGAAAAATGTATAATGAGGAGCAATCAAATATTAAGCTTTATGAAGAATTTTAATACCAAGCTAGCCACTACACCTTTATTAGACAATAATAGATCATTTCTTAATAACACAGGTAAACAAACCAACTCTCAAATATTAAAATATTGATATAGCAAAAACATATGGAGGCTAAACCTAGGAGCAAAACCTAAAACAAAAATCATTTTAACCTAATGAAGTTATTGTTTTGATCCAACCTCAACCAAGATATTTAACTATTTAGATCATTATTATGATTTTTTAACCTAACACTTTCCCTGAAATATCCAAGGTTTCCATCAAACTATACAAGTCAAAGATAGCCTACAAATCATGCACAAATGCTTCATTTGGTTGCTTAGAAAGACCAAGAAAAAAATGACAACACAACCAACTATAGTTTACCAAGCTCTACAGAAAGGTACATGAAAAAAAATAAATATGACATCATATTGAATGAGGATAGGAAAAATAAATGAACAAATTTAGCAAGAACTAAAACAACTCCAAATTTTATGTAAATGCAAACTATACCTGGTTTCATCTAAAACTGCTCATTTAAGGCTTTTTTTTACTTACTTTTCTATACAAAAGGAACTTATCCTTATGAAATCTAAGGAACCTCCAAGAACTTGTTTTTCCACATTTGGAGCTTGGAATTTGAGGACAACAAAGTGGTGTGTGCTGAAAGTGAGTGAAGCATGTTGAGTTGTGTGTGATGAGAGTGAAAGTGGGGCTGATATGTGCGTGTTCATTCTGGCATCATGGCTACAAGTGAACAAGTTGATCATCATAAAACCAACAACCAAAATGATATCAAAGCAAAGAAAACAAAATCAAAAAATTAATTTCACACAAACCCTTATTTCATGTGGTCTCTAAAGGCTTGAATTAGGTGATGAACATGAGAAGATTTTAAGAAAAACTATTTGAGGTTCTAACAAAGATTAATAGAAACTAAATTGCTAACAATGCTAATGAATTCACAACCAAAGATAGAGAGAGTCACTAACAAATTTCTACATGAAATCACAACTAAAAAGAGAACACATCATGGTCCAATTTTCAACATGAATTCATAATTAAAAAGAAAAGCATATCTCAATCAGATTCAACAATCTATGTGGCCTCCAATATCCACACCTAAGCATGGTAAAATCTCATATTCAAAAGATGCAAAAGACTATGAAGAAAAAGATGAAACCACAAACTATAATAAATAAATAAATAAATAAATAAATTCAGCAACTTACCTCAAAATCCTCTTCAAAGTTCAGTGATGTATCTCTTTAAAACCCAATGCATGCTGATGATGTCTTCAATGGCTGATGCATGTTGGTGGTATTTCAATGGCTGATGCGTGTTGCTTCAATAAGCAACCTAGTGGTCTCCTTCTCTATGCAATTATGTGTGCCTTCTTCATCAGTTTGCCTTCTTCTCTATGCAACTATATTTCATTTAAACTTGTTTTGAAAATAAATGCAATGATAAAATGACACTTGGAACCTATTTTAAACATGAGTGCATGCCTACATTGAATGCTAAGACAAGTTGGAGTGGGGATCTCCAGCTTAATTTGACACTAAAGAAAAGACCGAAAATGAGAATCACTGAGTATATTGAAATCAAATCTATAAACAACTATTAAAATAAATAAAATGATATTTCATTTACAGAATTGTTTGTTTGGTATATGTTTATCCTAACACTATGAAAACATATGGACATGTATTTTCCTATCCAACATATGTCATGTGCATGGTCATGTCAGCTCATATATATGCCTAGCTAATGAAGTCATCCGTGATTTGTGAAAACAAACATGTAGGCAACAAGAACAGTTAAATTTTCCATTTGACCTTTGAACCACTGAATGTTGTATGATGCAACTAGGGGTGAGGGACACTAAAGATATTTTTAAGTTCTGCATCAGTACTATAGCAATAATATACACTTTTTCCCCTCTCAACCTGCTCATTTCAGCAAAGAAAGCCCTGACAAGATGCTTATGAGTTATGTGGCTATCCAGGTAAATGATTTCTATATCTATCAAAGCTGAAGGCTATTCTTAGCCTGCACCAACATATTTCTAGGATCAAATTTCTACAGCAGTCATGAATAACTTTACATTTGTTCATAGTCAAGCGCACTTGATGATAAAGGGAAAAAATCATCACTGGAACAACCAGAAATTTCTCCATAACATAGGATCTGGTGGGTAGTTTAATAAATAAATATGGTGGCAGCAACTTTGTTATGTGAGTGAGCAAGTCGATATGCCAACATGAAAACATAGACTATATTCTATAAGCCTAAAACATGCATGGGTTGGAAGTCAACCTAGACTTTTCTCTGCTGCTTGTGGATCAAAATAATATGATTTTCAGAATCAAAACAAAGATAAAAGACTATATACAACAACTGACCTAATGAATGATTAGTTTACACAGTGTATTGTGCCATCTATATGAATAAAAAATTCATTGCAACATAAGGACAAAGAAATATCATAAGTATCTATGATTTACCAAAATCAATGCAAGGGCTTTATGCATACTCTAGTAAAAAATTTAGCAACATACTACACAAAGATATGACTGAAATTTTCATGAGTTAGACCTTTCTGAAGGCAATCACAACCATGCCTTCCACCTCAGTTGTTTTGGAGACAATTTTAGATAATTTTTAGAAGACACCAACCAAAATAAACAAGAAGCTTAGTTGTGAAACCGTTCTATATATCATTTTTATTAATCGTTCTAGCACGCAGAAAAAAAAAATGATAACAAGACATCATTTTCCTTCACTTTCTTGGAAAGCAATCAGAAATCAAGAACACACTGTACTTCATTCCTACTTCATGAAAACTAAACAGACACTGAGAAAAAGAAAGAAAACACAAGGAGTAAAAAAAAAAGCAATTTTTTTTTTCTTAGGGGTTTTGCATGGATTTTCTCAAAAATCAAACAAGGATGAATTTTCCCGGAAATCGAATGGGGGATGGATTTTTTTGGGAATCAAACGGAGGTTTTGTAAAGAGAAAACACAATGAGCAAAAAAAAAACAAAAAGCAACTTTTTTTGTTTTCCTTGGGGGTTTTGCATAGATTTTCTTATAAATCAAACAATGATGAATTTTCCCGAAAATCGAATGGGGGATGGATTTTTCTTGGGAATCAAATGGGGGTTTTTCAAAGAGAAAATACAGTGTGCAAAAAAAAAAAAAACAATTTATTTGGTTTTCATTGGGGGTTTAGCATGGATTTTCTCGGAAATCAAACGATGATGAATTTTCCCGGAAATCAAATGGGGGATTGATTTTCTTGGGAATCAAATGGGGGTTGAAAAATAATAATAATAATAACATGATTAGATTAGTACCTGCGAGGATTGAGAATCGTAGAGAAAAATAGGGTGAATTCTCTCATTTGGAGGGCAATTTCAGAAAAGGGTTCTTGATGCCCGAGGCTCCGAATGAGAGAAGCAGGTGGCCCTTTTGATTTTTAGATTTAGTAGAGATAAAAAAAATAAAAAATAAAAAAAGGAAACAAATCATGAGAACAATTTTCCTCTCTATATATAAATAATTATTAATTACGCATCTTTATTTTGATTAAATCACTTCCATGGATTGAAATTTTGGTTTTTATGAATGATATTTTATGAATTAAAATTAATTTGATAAAATAAATTATTAATAATTTTAATTATTTAAATAAATTCATATTAATAGAAAAAGTTGTTACCACATATTTTTAATAAAATTTTAGAAATTAAATCTCAAATAAAATAATTTATATAAATTAATTTAATTTTTCATTTAAAATGTAATAAAATGTGTTTTAATAAAAATATTTTAAATAAATATTGTTTTCAACAAGATGGGCTCCCTTCATCTAGCAATATGATGGAACCACATCAATCTTCATTTTGATACTAAGACTTTTGCAATGTCATATATATTATATTTATGTATAAATTATTTTTATTCAATATAATCAAATATTTCTTAACTCAATTCTAACTTTATATATTTCCAAAATTCATATTTATTATTCTTAAAATTCAAATATCAAATCTATTGATATATTTCTATCTACCGATGTTTTTGTTTTTGATCATATTTATGTCAATTATATTTACAAAATAACTTTAAAATATGAATTCTTACTTATTTTATCATTTTTTGGAGTTTGTCCAAGCATTCCTATAAATTTTAAATAATTTTCACTCACTGATATTTGTGAAAAAATATCCATCGATATTTTTTCGATATTTCTGTTATATCCGTAAAATCAAAGTGCCGATATATTTGTAATTACCGATATTTTCATCCTTGGTTTAGAGAAAAAAGTTTCAAACCCTAAGCTCTCAAAATGAATATCGGGTTTTGAGAAAATGAGGAGTGTCCTTTGTAAATACGACAGAGAACTTTGACAGGTAATTATAACATGATATCTTTACTTATAATCCATAGGTCATTTAAGATCATTTTACTAGAATTAAAATGGCATATATGTTTAAAATCATACATTGACTTTTGATTTTATGTCAAGCTAGCCACATTATATAAGTACCTTGACATATGAACATACTAACTATACATTGACTTATAAATTATCTGTCAAGATTCTATTATATAAGTCATGAAAGAATTCAACTAAATTTTATATGTCATTATTGGTTTAAACAAGTTGTATATGTCATAGTTGTTCATTTAAATAGGCAATATTGACAATATCACCTTAAGTCAAAATAATATATGTCAACAATGACCTTTTTTCTTGTAGTGTTTAAAACCATCATTTGAAATTATTGGTGAAGTCCATAGGTTGGAAAAAATAGTTTCGAGGGGTTGAGTTGAGACAAGTGTGGATTTGAAGAACAAAAATTTATGGCTTTTATTGTAGTGACAAGCATTACAAGAAAATCAAGTGACATAGAAGAATCGAGGCCTAGTTTATTACTAGAAACAATGTGTTTCAGGATGGAAAAAATTGGATGACCTAATCGATGGTGCCACTCAGATGAAGAAGTTTTAATTCTAGAAAATGTAAGAAGTGAAGATGATACCAACCACTCATAGACACCATCTTTAGTTTTGCCCTTCAGAAGTATTGCCCTCATGCAAAGGTCCTTCACAAGAAAAGTAGAGGATAAGAATTTAATGGAAACGTTGTTTATGTTATAAAATTGGGAAATTAAGATTAGATTCTTTTTCATATGAGGAACACATAAAACATTGTTTAAGTGAAAAATGTTTGTAAAAATTGTGAGAGAGGTAGAACCAGTAAGCGTAATAGGTAGACCCGATCCATGTCTAATCATAATGTCATCGAAGCCACTGTATGGAGTATGCAGTGATAGATTATGGAGATTAGATGTTACATGGTGAGAGACCCCATTGTCCAAGAGCTATGATAGATAGGTAGAACTAGCAACATGATGTGCCTATGGTTTCCATGGTGTAGGAGAATGAATGATTGGGGCATTAGAGTTGTTGGACAAGTGAATGAGTATCAATCTGAAGGAGAACATCTCTTGGCAATGTGGCCTTGTAGCCTATAGATCTAGTAGTGGCCCAGATATGAACAGAAAGGTCAATGTTCAAGAGAAGATGTTATTCCGCCACCTATTGATATAGAGGATCGCTAGGCATTGTTGTGGGAGGGCCACCATGTTGTTGTGTTCCTGCTAGTTGGATTTGTTGTAACAGGAAAATATGATGGTTCTAGTTTAGTTAGGAGCATAGAAGCTTCAAAGTTGAGCAACTTTTCACGAAGCTCATCAAAGGTGATTGATATATCTCTAGCTTGAATAGCACGAACCAGTTCCTGGAAATCATCATCGAGTCCAGGGAGTATTGTTTCTATAAGGTCCTCTAAGTCAAAGGGTGCTCCAAGAAGAGCAAATTCATTAGCTCATGCCTTTATTACTTGCAAAAATTCAGTCACACTGGCAAGACCCTTTATGATTTTCTTTAATTGGCTTTTAACCAGTTTGATGTGACCACGAGTTGGCCAAGATGTTCCATGCTTCATGAGAAGTTTTGGCTTGAGCAATAAACGGGATAATTATAGGAGCGAGGGAACCAATGATGACATTAAGGATTAGGTGGTCTTGGCGAATCCAGATAATGTAATCGGGATTAGGTATGGTGGTGTTGTGGTGTGTGAGGGTGTGGTTGCCAAACAAGGTTTTGATCCATCAATATTACTAATGAGATCATAACCAATGAATAACGTGTGAAATTGCAACTTCAAGGAGGTATAGTTACTAGAGGTGAGTTTAAGAGGGGTTTGTGCAGCCGTATTAATGGTAATGAGAGTGTTATGAGGCTCATTGGTATTTTGAATGGTGGGAGGAGTTGATTTGGTTGTCATGGCTGCTGAAAAAAAATTGGATTGGATATCTCTTAAAGATGCTCTAATACTATGTCAATTTTTTAAATATATGAACTTTTTTTCAAGTCTTTAATTGATCAAATTAAGCGTATAAATACAACAAAAGAGTAAGAAAAGTTTGTTATAGAGATCCTATAAATCAGAGTTGTTGAAACTAACTCCTAACTTTGTTATGTACAACTAAGAAACCTTTTTTAATACAACAAAGATAAAAAGAATAAATCAAAAGGAAGTTGCTAAAACTAAAGAGATAAGTTAATTCGTTAGTATATAAGAGATCACTAAATAAATCAACCCTTATAAGAAAGCATTGATGGAATCCATCAATTACACCTTACTATGGTTTAAAGAGAGTTATTTACCTTTTTAAAAGTTATAAGAAATTGAATCTTAGAGTAAGGATAACGATGCTTATTACTTTGAATGCACTAAGATTCTCCCTTAGGAGATCCACCTTTTTGTATGAAAGAGGCTCTTAGACACTCATTGTTATCTTAACACAACACATTGAATTAAGGAAAAACAATGGAGATTGTATTGTAATAATCAAAAGTAGAATACATATATTTTTTTTCATCCACTCCTATTTTAAAAATCCTTAAGGCAAGTATTTATATCTTAAACCTAACCTTAAAAACATAATAAAATCTTAAATTTTCTATAAAAAAAAAAAACATAAAAATGAAAAGTTTTGAAAATAAAATAGAAAAT
The DNA here is from genome assembly GCA_022059055.1 of Vitis cinerea. Lineage (NCBI taxonomy): Eukaryota > Viridiplantae > Streptophyta > Magnoliopsida > Vitales > Vitaceae > Vitis > Vitis cinerea. The sequence continues at coordinate 143,024 of JAJJMJ010023110.1, read as the reverse complement.
CTACTGGGGTGGAGACTCTTAGTACATCAACATTGTGGTACTGAAATTTCAACGAAGACTCTATTATATCATATCGTTATCGAAATTCAAGGTTTTTTTTCAAAGTCCTCTACTCCCTGTGTCAAACTTTGTAACTTCAAAAACTTCCTCCATCTTGGCCTTCTATAGTTGCTTTAGGCTTGAACACAACCAAATAATAAAAATGCTCCCAAATAGTTGTTGCATGGATTGAAGCTCAAAAAGCAAAAATGTAGGTGTTTGTGAAGGCCTATATTGAACTAGTGTCAAAGTGCTTTGATAGAGAATCTTTAAAAACTACTACTCCCTGTCTTCCTTAATTTGGCATCGAAATTGTGCAAACTAAATCCTTGTATCAAAAATGGTATTGAACTGAGCTAAGTTCCATTTTATACCTTATATTAAGATTTGGAAGAGGTGTCTAAGTTGTATTGACTATATTCAACAAATGTGATTGAGACTTCACATTCTCATATTTTGATAACATTCTTTGCTTATGTTGACTTGACTTGAAAATGGGTATTGAGGTGAGAATTTGCATTGTTCATTTGCCTACCTTTGCATTGAAATTTCAAACTATAACTTCAATACTTCTAACTCCTTGTATCAATATACTTTGGTCTTCTTTCCTTTATTGAAATGGCTATTGAAATCTTCCGCTTTTTGTATTGAAATTGCTTTGGCATTTCGATAATGCCTCCTTTCCTTGCCTTTTTCATTCTTTTTTTTCATTTCCTTCATTTTTTTACCCTTTTGATCTTTGAGTTGCCTTGATACTCTCATAATTTATGCTTTTTACCCTTGTTTTATTGTATTCTTCACTACGATAACTTATTAGTATACAAATAAGGACTTAGCATACATTTAAGTTAAAAGATAATGATTCATTCAAAGTCTATGAAAAATCCATCTTTTAAGCGTAAAAATAGTGATCTTAAGAGAGCTATCAATAGCCAAAAAGGAAAAGAATAAAAAATCATAAAAATTTATTAACGTCAACTTTATCACCAAATCGAAGAGGAGTGTGTAGCAATGCTCAATGATGCAAATACAAACCTTGGATGATGTTCCTAGGCACTATTAGAGATCAAATTTCAAAAGTTGTTATCACGTGGACACTAGTGCTAAAATTAAATAACTCACAAAATGAAACTTTTTTCATATAAACATCAAAGGCTTCAATGAATTAAGAAGCCATAATTTAGGGTAAAAGGGTTCAATGAATTAAGAAGTCACAATTCAATAAATATATATAGATTTTAGAAATAACCCAAATATAAATTATATATATGACTATGTTAATATAATTCAAAATCATAACATACAAGAGCAACCTATTGAAAACATATAACATATGAGAACTATACGCTTTGTTCTTCAAAATGAGTAGACATGAAAATATTTTAGAAGTCTTCCCCTTACAATAGATGAAAGAACCATTTTTAGTCCAAGCATCTAATCTCTAAGGAAAATCAATTCTATAGTTATCAAATACAAAACAAACTAAGTAGGAAAACATATTACTTTGGAAAAATAATGAAATGGATTTGTACAAAATTATAATCCATTGTAGAAAAATTTTAAATAAGTACTAGTGCGATTGAATGCAAATTTCTATTTAAGTGTGTTTGATAAGCATGTTACTTCATCTTCTAGCATATTGGAGATTTAAATGCTATAATTTCAGTACCCAATAATTCAAAACCAAATCTATATTTGATAAGAACTTTAGTAGAGATGACAACCATTTAAAATTATCATATCAAGAATGAAATAATCACTCACAACAAACTTACAAATCTAGAGAAAAGAAAAAAAAATGAATTACTAATTAAGAAAAATTAGGATAGGAAGTGCTATATATCCTTACTCATATGTATACAAGACAAGAAATAAATTTTGCAATTGAGACATTAGAAGAAAAAAGAATTATGGAACAATGTTGTCTTTGTAAGAAGGAGAGAAGTCTATGGTACCCATGCAGTAGGTATTGAACTTTGATTTCTCATTGTTGGTTTTACAGATATAATCAAGTTTGTCTATTTGAACTTACAATGAAAGGTGAATCTCAATGATGGACTACACCTAGAGGAAGGGTGAATAAGTGTTGTTTAAACAATTTAAAAAAAAAAAATCCTAACACAACTTATCTAATCTTAAACTTATTCATAATTTTCTTTTCTCTTCAACTTTTTTTTCTACACACAGTAGAGATCACATGCAACCATGAAAGCAACAACACTCCCCAATACAATTCAAATGCAAGTCACATGCAAATGCATCAACACTCCCCAACATACTTAATAAGATCAATTTTCCAATAAGTCAAATTTCCATTTCTACATAATATCTCTACCAATAATAAGCACATAAAATTTTCAAAATAACCTAACAAGAAAACACATATATCATCCCATTGTTCTTCTATTCAAATTCAAACCACAAGCATTAAATAAACAAAACAGGGCTGAAAATAAATCAAAGACAAAAGAAAAGAGAAAGAGAGAGAGAGGGAGAGGGAGAAAGCAACTATGAGACCAAAATTTATGTGGAAAATTTTCAAAGAGATAAAAAATCAAAGGCCTAGAACCAATTGAAAATGTCCATTATAAAGAACAAACACTAAATACAAGGTTTTACTTAACTCAAGTCTACCAATCCTTCATAGACCACTTGACTAGTACCTTTCACTTTTAGTTGCACACCTTCTTTTGGAGCACACTTGGAGTCCACACCTAGCTCGATCTCAGCCTCTTCTTGAATTCCCACAAAAAGAAAATGGCTTTCACCCAAACCTAAATAGATTAGAAATTGAGAGATGAATGAATGAAGAATCAACCCATTTTTTTTCTCAAGAAAATCCATTGAAAATAGTATAAAAAATAATAGGAAAGTTAGATTTTCTTAGCAACCAAACACCTCAAATTAGGAAAGGAAAAAAGAACCAAAAGAAGATAGTTGTTATGTCTCTGGTATTATCTCTATAGAACATTAAACAATTGTAGGGTTTTTAAATGAAAGAAGCCCTTGGTCCAATGGATGAAATATCATTAAAAAAAGTGCAACCTAGATCAATCTGACCTAAAGCTAGATAGGTCCCGGAACAAGGCATTTTGAACACTTAGTAAAAAATGTTTCCCAAGCCTTCCTAACTTTTTAAAAAAATATTTCGAGAAAAACAACATTAACATAATATTGTAGATTCAATTCCATCCAACTCCAACCTCAGCTATAAACCTTAGTCTCTTGACAAATTCAACAACTTGATCTTCATTAGACAATCTACGGTTTTGATTGGATTGAATTTCAATTGAGTTCTTCTCATTTTTGAGGCATAAGATCTTTGCATTAGCTCCTCTACTGCATATGCAGCTGCCACCCCAATCTACGGTTTTGATAGGATTGAATTTCAATTGAGTTCTTCTCATTTTCGAGGCATAAGATCTTTGCCATTAACTCCTCTACTGCAGATGCAGCTGCCACCCTCTCTATTTAGCTCAAATTTGATCAATTTCCTCAATTCTATTACATCGATTTCATCGTTTTCAACATAACATTCTTTTTCTTCACCACCACCACCATCAATTTCCTCTAAAACATCCTTTACAAGAACTTTGCTCTCCACAAAATTGTCAATCCTTGGTGGGTTTGAATTCATCAAGAGTTTCAATGCACCCCATTTGTAGGACAAAACGTTAGTTTCACAAACTTCATCAATACCACTTCTTGAATAAAACCCATTTTTCAGAACACTCGACTTTGCTCCAAATTCATGAAAAAATTGAATCAAACCCTTGAAATGATGCACACATGGCAAAACCTTGAACCCTAGGCCAAGCATCAAGAACAGTCCTAAATGATTACAAACCTGTGGGAAACGCCCAAATACCAAAAACCAACATCCAAACCCACTGTATTGACTCGAGAACTTAAAAAATGGAGCATAATCGATCATCAGAAACCCTAGAAAAATGTGCAAAAACCTCTTATAGAAATGAAGAACAGAGCCAAATATCAGTAACAAACAAAAGTAAAACAGAATCTGCATGTGGGTATAAGGAGCATACATCAAATAATCTAAAATCTTTGAATTTCACTGAAGAGAGAAGTTTTCATTCAAGCTTCTCTATGTGCCACTGTTCTACTTCTCTCTAGTGGGCATGCACATTGGGGAGGAATTGGGATAATCGTGGGGTGTGGATGAGTTGGGTACCCTTTATTCCAAAATAATAAATAAATAAAATTCTATTTATTTTTTGTTTTGCATCGACCGTGCCACGTCAGTCGGATTCTTTAGTCAGTCATTAATTAACCTCAATTTGATTTAAATTTAAATGAAACTAAATGTCATTAATTATTGATATGATTTGGTTTTATTAGGGTTTAAAAAGTATTAAGTTGTTTGGTAAGTATTAAATCTATTTATTTTTTAAATATTAAAAGTCTCTATAAAATTAATTATTATTATTTTTTATATCATAAATGTTACTGTATTAGACTAGTTTACATGTTTTTGAAGATTGAACGTTAGTGCAGAATCAAGTCCCAATTAAACATGACAATTGAATTATTTGAGAATAATGACATAAATATGAAAATTAAAAATAAAATTAATTTGAAAAGAATTTTAAATTGAGATTTAAAAAAAAAAACAACTTTCCAAATAATAATTTAATTTAAAAAAAAAATTAAAGAGAAAATATTTTCAAATCTTTTAAGGAATTTGGAAAAGAATTTAAATTTTGGAAAGAAAATATTTTCAAATATTTTTAAATTTAAAATATAAAATCTTTGTAAATCTTTTTAAGACTATTAAGTTTCAAAGTTATTATTTTGGTAAAATATGATTTTTATGGAGATAAGGAATAATTGCACCATAATAACAATATATCTTTTCTTCATATTTAGTGGAGTGTCGAGGAGGTAAAAATCCTTTATTTGTGTGTTCTTTTTATATTTTTTCGGTTTCACGAATCAATTAAATTAAAAATCTCAACTTTCAATAACTTTGTATCATGTGTGTTCATATAAAATCATTTTTGATACAAATTTTATAATAATCAATTATCTAATTAATAAAAAATTAATAATTAGACACAACAACAACAATAATAATAATAATAATTTAACATAATTCTAAATATCTTACAATATCATAATTTTTTAATATGATAAAAATTTATAATAATTATTTATGTAATCAGTAAGAAATAGGTAAATTCGAGGATAAATATGATTTTTAATTATGTTTTATATCTAAACAAATATTAAAGGCTTTTTAGGTTTTGCTTCTTAGGTGACGTGGTAGCCAATCTGTCTTGTGATGGCCATTGGGAATATGTAGATGAATACGTGTCCATGGATAACAGCAGGTAATGGTTGGCTGTCATGACAAACGGTCATAGCTACATTCTTCGCCGTGATACACGGTGGAATTTGTTTAATTTTTTTTAGTATTATCAAGTATAAATCCCACAAGGACATCCATTATCAAGTATTAATTACCAGCTTTTAAAAAATATATGAGCCACCCTGGTGGGCTATTTTTTTTAAAAAAAATAATTTAATTTTTTTAAATAGTACACTTTCAAAAATATTTTCAAATCTATCACACTTTGGATTTTTAATATATTTTACTAAAATTGTAACTTGGAGATATAATTTTAATGTATTTTAATGGAATTATGTTTTCGAGACACCATTTCAATATAAAATATTAAATATTCATTAAAATACATTTAAATTGAAAATAATAATATATAACTTTAATAAATATAAAAAAACGATTGTGTATGGGTGCTTCAATCCATTTTGATAATGTGGTTCGTTTTATAAAAATGAACGTGTCATTGAAGTGCACAATCAAAAAACGTGCTTCCATGTGTGTAATAATAAATTAAAATAATTGGATATGCTATTATGGATATCAACTATAAAAGAGAAAAAGAGTGAATTATACTTGTAATCCTCCCTCATCCAGCATTTTGTGCACCAATAATAATAAAAATAAAAAAATGAAAAATAATAAAAATATAATAAAAATAGAGTAGATAAAAGAAAAAAAGAAAAAGAAAAAAAGGATGAATTGAATTCATGATTTGAACCCATAATTTCATGATAATATACTAAAATTGTATCGTCAAAATAATAGAAAACCACAACTTCACAATAATAAATGCATTGAAATTTTTTTAAGACAAAATTTTAAGATAAATCATGATATGGTGTTTTTGGTGAAGCAACACACAATGCTATAATTTTATCAACTATCATTTTTTACAATTTTTTTTTTTAATTTACTATGAAATTGTCAAAAGTCCATTACCAGTTGTAGACCCTCATTTTGGATCTTGAGGACTGGGATATTTTAGGGTCAACTTTTTACCACATTTTAGGGGACTTTTGTAGGCAGACAAAGAGGAAGCAGGTTTGTTGAGTTTTGGACCAAAATGGGCTTCTCCCCAAACTTAATATTAAAACTGGGTTTCATCCAAAACAATTGTTCAAACCCTAGCCCTCATCTATCCACATAAGCATAGAGAGCATTTTTTTTTATGTTATGTTTGTTTACTTTCCCATTTGTTTCCCATCCCGTGATTACTTTGTCCAGTTTTTCTCTTCAAACTCTAGCCCCACTAGTGGGCCACTAAGAGAGAGACATTGTTGGAGTTGTAAAGCATCAAGGTTGAGGTTGGTCCCAATATTCCTTTTGGCTTGTTTTATCACTACAAGAAATAACGCTTTTAGTCATGATCAATAATCATCACCATTTGTTACAAACCCGTGACTAAAATCAATTATTGCGGTCCTATGAAACCATGACCGAGTGTCACAGTAGTAGGCACAGGTAAAGGTATTGGTCACGGTTTTCTATGTGGTCATGACCATTTGGTTAGTTATTTGTGACGGTCGTAGAAAAACCATGACAAAAAAAGAGGAACAGTTTGTTTGTTTTCCAGATGATTTGGTCACGATCAAGTAATCTACCGTGACTAAATGTAGATTTATTGTCATAGTCAACTAAATGTAGAAATTGTATTTTGTTTTTTAGATTATTTAGTCACGGTCAACTAGGTGGCCGTGACTAAATGTAGAATTATGGTCACAACCAAATAAGTAATCGTGACTAAATGTAGAATCATGATCACAGTTATGTAATCGGTCATGACTAAATATAGATTTATTGTCACGGTAAAGTTAACGATCGTGACTAAATGTAGACACTATATTGTTTGTTTTTTTTATTTTATGATTTGGTCATGGTCAAGTAAGTGACCATTACTACATATAGAATTATGGTCCCGATGTCTTACGTAAATGTGACTAAAGATAAACTTATGGTCACGGTCAAATAGTTACCATGACTAAATATGGACTTATGGTCACAACATTTAATGACTATGACTAAAATTTGTTATATTTAGATAATTAGTCTTTTATATATTCACATTTTCCAAACCTGTTATATACTTGAACAAACTCATTTTAAACCTGTATATACAAATAAGTATCTAAAACAATTTCAAAATTCAAAATTTAAATGTAGTACAATATATTCTAATCAATTATTCCAAGCTAGTTAAACTAATTTATCAATATCTATCATCAAATAATAAAACTATAAGATGACAAAAAACAACAAAAGAAATTCAAATTTAGTTTCACATTCTAACATAATGTAAAAATTCAACCAACCAAACATCACATAGATAACAGTCATAGAAAGCAAAAATAGGAGAATGTATCATATGAAGACATATATAGTCACGATGTTATCATGGTCGTGACAAAATGATATCTTTTGGGGACAAGATTTTGTGACCATGACTAAATAATCGTCATTAAAAACCTATTTTTTTGTAGTGTGTGTAAAGTTTTTGGCACTTTCTCATCTTTTTCCCCATCTCGTAATCTTGGTTTTCAAAAATTATAGAGGGATCTTCCATTGAATCGAAACAAGGCACTTAGGTTTCTCCAAAACCTTTCCTAGAGATGTAACTGAATCTGTGCATGTCCAAATCAATCTCGAAATAATTTTCCCCTTGTAAGAGTTTCTAGAAAAAAATTTGTAAAGCACATATACATATTTATATATGCACTAGTGTTGTTTAATCCCATGTGAAATTCAAATGCAATGATTTTTTTTTTAGAAAATGGTATAAATTATATTAATGATGTATGAAAAGTTGGATTGAAATTTACCAAGTAAAACTCATGTTGAGGACGCGATAGAACAAGCTTTTCATTGTAGGCATTCATTAGCTTCCTCTTAGTTGCACTCATATGAAGATCCTCCATATTTACTAGTTGGCCTAGTATCTTTAGTCTTTCCCTAAATGGTGTAATTATATCGATAAAAAAACCTCTTACCCTCTCTACTTCATCATCAATTAACCTCTGTGATGGAAAGAAACAAGGACATAGACTAATTAATAAATTGTGGCCAATAAATAAACCTATAAGCCTTTCTGAAATAAAGAGCAGCTTCTCCTGAACCATCCACATGGGTAAATTATTCATTTTAAGTATTTTTGTTGTATTAAAAACTATGCTTTTCAAACTCACAGCAAAGATAAAAAACAGAAAGCTACAAATGAGCCCTTTACTCTGATATTTTCTTGGAAATGAAGTGGAAGTTCTTTTGAGAAACTTTCAGATAACTTGAAGTGCAACACAAAACTAATTCCTTCTCTATTATTTTCACTTTGGAAGATTGTGGCAAGGTACAATGGTACCTATAAAAGGAAATTTACATCATTAAAAATATTTCCAAACAACTCCTCTATTCATGCAGAATAATAGAGAAAATAGATACTTAAATGTCAATCTTAGAGAATATATTAGGACCATAAAAAAATAGTTAATTATGATTTCACTAGTTTCTAACATATTCCCACAAGTAATGGACATCATTTGGTAAACCCAAAAAGGTTAAATATAGTACACAGGATCAAGCATTTAATTTTTTTATTTAAATTAAATAAATGAAAAGAAATTTTATTACTAGTTCTTCTTCCCCAGACATTTAATTTAATTTAATTTGTTCCACTGGGTTTATATTTTTGCTAGAGTTCCAGAACTTGATTGCTTGAAGTCCATCTCTTGGTAGCTTCATTTTCAAAAAAGCCATCACATTCAGTAGGATCAAGTGTCCGTAGCAATACCACCATCTGATCACAAAGAATTTGAACTGATTACTACCAAAAAGTGCTATTTTGTAGACCTAATTATAATGGTTTTAAGCACCTTTGTGTAGTAATCATATTCATTTAACCCAATTAATTCATTAAGGTCCTTAGTAATTGGTTTTAACCATTTTGTGGCAAGTTTACATGTTTTTATCAGCTTATGAATCAATTCAAGCATGCCAAATGATGGAGGAGCTACTTGGACAAGTTAAAGCAAGGATTTTGGAAGTTTACAGGCTTGAATTTCAAGTGGAAACACGAGTACAAACAAGAACAATGGAGAAGAGGAAAACAGAGGACAGCAGCTGCAGTCTTCTTTCGCACTTTTGGGGTACTTCCCGAAGTCCATTTTCTACATACTATATACCATTTCAAAGCTCAGGAAGTCAAAAATCCAACGCTTCAAACCGTGTACAATTTGGAGCTTAAATGAGGAAGATATGGCCTTCGGAAGACAACTGCATCAAACCTTGCGAAAATTTCGCAAGGTGAATTTCTCCTTGCGAAATTTCGCAAGGGGATTTTCCTCATGGTGCGAAATTTTGCCATTTCGCAAGGAGAAATTCACCTTGCGAAAATGCCAAATTTCCTCTGTTTCTCCACGCACGCACCACCGACTTCCCAGATATTTTTAGCTTGATATTTTCTCATGTAAATTTCTTTTGTAACCTTGTATTCAGCCGTCATAAGGCTTTATCTTGTAATTTTGCTATATATAGAGGTGCACAACACCTCCAGAAAAGGGGGATTGGAATGGATGGATTGGGGAGATCGATCCTCTGTACATGAACTTAGTAATATATAAAGCTATTTTTTCTCTCTTCTCCTGTTCTTCCCCATTTCTATTTTCTTAGTAGCTAAACAGCCTCTGAGGACTTTTCCTCAGAGGATGATTGGCTAAAACCTTTAAGTTTCTCAAAGTATGGATGTTATGTGATGGCTTGGATGCAATCCCATGGAAATTTCTCGCACCTGGAAGGTAAGGTAGTCGTTTTTCATTAATGGTTCATTACTGCAAAGTTTGGTTTTTATTTCCTTTGGACAACTTCCAACGGCCAATACTTGATAAGCTTTTGGATTTCCATCCATTAGTTATCTCTTACGAGCTATTGGAAGGTGAGGTTTTCAATTCCAAGTTTTGCATTAATCCATTAGAGCCAATTTCAATGGCCATTGAAAGGTGAGTTTATCACCTGGAATGACTTTGAGTTGCCAATATTTGGTAAGCTTTTGGCTTTAGACCATTAGTTATCTCTTACGAGCCATTCAAAGGAAGTCTAAGGTGAATAACCATTGATGAAATCCACTACCATCTGTTTTGCCATTTTAAAGGATTAAAACTTGATTTGCTAAATCCATACCGGTTCGGGAAGCAAGCATCACCATAGTTGCAACCCCAACGCGAGGAGCCTATCCTGAGATTTCCAATTTGCATAAGAGCCAGAGCATAGCTATCCTATCTTTGAGAAACTTGTTTTTACACCCTTTCATTTTAGTCTTTAATATTAGCTTAAATTAGTTTAAATCTTTCTAAAACATTTACATCTTCTTTTAAAGCTAACATCCATAAGAAAATCACCTATTTTCCTAATTTGAAATCACTCGTGTTTGGGAAAACCCTTCCCAGTGAACGATCCTATAACCACTATGCTATAGTAGCTTGGCTACTTTAGTAATAGTATTTAAGGTATAAATTTTGTTGATACGCCTTTAAAGCTAAGCTACCATGAGTCGCATCATGAACCACCAAAATTATAGAAGATTATTACTAGTTCCATCCTTTGTTCAAGCATTTAATTTTTTAATTAAATTAAATAAATAAAAAACAATTTTATTACCAGTTCTTCTTCTCCAGGCATTTAATTTGTTCCACTAAGTTTGCATTTTTGTTAGAAGACCAGACAATAAACATAATAGTAAGCTCAATAGTTTCTCAGCATCCAAACAAGAGTATTACCATTAGATAGTTTTCTAAAAATATTTTATAAATTTTTGTATTATATATAAGTATGTAGTAATTTTATGAAGAATAAGTTGAGAAAATTTTATTTCATATTTGAATTCTCAAACATAATTTTGTTCTTAAAAACAATTAAAAACAATTTTTGAGAACTATAGAATAGATTTAGTTGACTTGCCTTTTTAGATGTGATATATGTTATTGGAACTCGGGGAACTTCCTTAGTAGCCTTTCATTAGTTTTTTTTCCATGTGGTTGTACAAATTGTCAATAGAGAAACCATTAGGTAGAAGCCAGTATATAGGGAATGATGAAATAATTCTTGTCCATTACGAATATGCTACCACCCAAGACAAGAGTCCTGGTGCCCATATTAATGTTTAGTATTATGACCAATGCTACAATTTATTGTCATTATTTAGGCCATCTAAGACACACTCATGATTTTTTATTTAAAAAACAATAAAAGAAATTGAACCTAAACCCTATACTATTTTATTTTATTTTTTGAATATAAAATTACATGTGAATTTGCTACCATGAGTTCTTCTTCTCTATAAGTTCTTCATTTTCAAATATAATTATGAGAGCTACAAAAATTCCTCTCAAAAATGATAATTTGCCTAACAATCAAAATATTGTTAAATATGATAATATATATTTTTAAATGCATATAAGCAAATTGATTGCAATTAAATTAAGAAAAATACAACTTATTGACATTAAAAACAAAAAATCTATCAAATGTTTTCAAATATATTTTCCAAGTTAAAAATTTATTTTTATGTTAGAAAACCGTTTTTACTCTAAATAAGTTTTTTTAAGAATAATTTTCAAACATGATTTTATCCTTTGATCTATAGAATAGAAATTTATTTTTAAGTCAAATACATGCCCAGTTTTCTATCAAATGTTTCCAAATATATTTTCTAAATTTAAAAATTATTTTTATGTTAGAAAACCGTTTTTTCTCTAAATAAGTTTTTAAGAATAATTTTCAAACATGATTTTATTATTTGAGCTATAGAATAGAAATTTATTTTTAAGTCAAATACTTGTCTAGTTTTCTATCAAATGTTTTCAAATATATTTTCTAAGTTAAAAAATTATTTTTATGTTAGAAAACTATTTTTGTTCTAAATAAGTTTTTAAGAATAATTTTTAAACATGATTTTATTCTTTGATCTATAGAATAAAAATTTATTTTTAAGTCAAATACATGCCTAGATTATCAAATTGGGATTATTTAATAACATTTTCTCACAAAATAATCTCATCAAGATGTACACAAAATATGAGTTGTTGGCTAATGGGACTCAAGTTGTCTTATTTTGAGTTGGATACTGTAGGCACTTCATTGGAAGGCTTAAAAGAAAGAGCTATTGGGTTTAATATGTTGGGCTTAATTGAGATGATGAAGAACATGTGGCAGTGCATCTTAACAAAAATCAGTATCTCTCATTCTCCTTAGAAACACATTAAAAAATTATTCTTTATTCTTTTTTTTTTAACTCATTATTTTTTCCTTTTTTCTTTACTTGTTTTTGGGGAGAGATTTATTGGATTTAATATGTTGGGTTTAATGGAGGATAAAGATCATGTGGCATCACTGCATCTCAACAAAATTCTATATCTCTCATTCCCACTTAGATACACACAAAAAAATCATTCATTTTTTTCTCTCTCTCATTTTTAGGAAGGAATGAAAATTATGTGGCAGTATATCTCAACGAAATTCTGTACCTGTCATTCTCACACAAATACATATTAAAAATCATTTCTTTTTTCTTGTTTTTCACTTGTCTTTAAGGAGTCGGCCATGTGTTTGGTCTAGGTTAAAAAAATCAATTAATCTACAGGTTTCTTCTTCTATGCTAGAAGTTTAAACCTAAGTTTTTCTTCCCTACAACTCAAGAAAACGTAGTTCACAAAAACCATAATACAAAGATGTTAAAACAATCAACATAATGACATTAATAAAAGAAAAAAAATGATAGATCTAAGAGATTTTGGGTTACCTAGGATTCCACAAAGTGGAGAATGTCGGTTGTGAGTGTGTTGACTATGGATGAGAGAAAAGGTAGACGAAGATTATGGTTTGATATATAGGGTTGTATAATGAGATTTTTTGGATTATGGGTGGCATGTGGAAACAATGGGCTTTTTATACATTGTCCATTGTTATTAATTCTAAAAGTGGGCTCAAGTAGGCTTCTTGAGTTATAATACTTAAAAATTTTTATTTTATATGATGTCATTTCCTAAAAAATGACACTATAAATATAAAACTAACATTATCTAACTACCTCAATTGAAGATTTTTTATATGATGTGTCACCTTTATTAATTATAAACCCTATGGTGTCATTATTTTAAAAGTGACACCATAAATAGTGACACCACAAATTATTTTTGTAGTAGTGCTCCAATTAGGAGGTGGTGCATTATAATCTCTACTGGATTGCCTAAATCCATGAACCAATTGTGGACGATTTATCTACTTACAAGCAACCCATGACTTGTATCTTTTGTGCAACTCCTAATGCACCCAAGTCATCTATAATATAAGTGAAATAGGTTGAATGCTTAAATCAATGTCAATATACCAAAGGGATAACAATAGGATAGTTAAGTTTAACTTTGTTACATCATGTCTAGCTTTTTGGGGCATAATCCCAATCGATGCATCGAGGTCAAGTGTTCTATCGACCCTTGTTCCTTCCAAGATACTCCTCTTCCTTCCATTTTGAGAGAAAGATGGTGGAAATCCCTGTTTACCCTACAGGGATCATATTATCCCTTTTTGGTTCGTATGTTCTATGTGAACATGCATACAGTCTCACTTAGTCGCTCTCCTTTTAGGTGGCCATGTTTGATTAGACCTTTCATATTACTTCTCTAATAGTTAGCGTGTACTCGACATGCCTCGACTTGATGTGTGTCTTCCTGCCTTCCTTTTGAAGGTTCAGGCTCTCACTCTTAAAGAGCTTGTTTCTATTCCAATTTTATAATACAGTGCTTCTCGTGTGCTTCCATCGTATATTCTGTTAGTTGGTTTTTTTAAGACAACTTAGATCCTCGCTACTTTTCTCACATACTCATTCTACCCTTCGACCCATTGCACTAAGATCCATCATTCGACTGCTTGGTTCATTTATGCCATCCTCTTAGGATAATAGTTTGATATTAGACAGGTTATCATCGACACCATTACCCCCTATCATGATTACTCATTTTAGCACTACAAAGAGGGTCTAAGTAGCTCATGTCCTATTGGATGAGAGCTCATGGGCCAAACATTAAAGCTATGTGTATAGTCCCATGGCTTCTCCAACTCCCGATAGTCTTTAAATGTTGCATTGACACAATAGGCAGTTCAAAAGGCCTTTCCTGAAGATGATGAGATTTGTGCCATGGAGCACGACGCAACTATACCTGAGGTTGCACCTAGGAATCGCACTGCTCAAGGTCACACTTGTTCATCTAGAGCTTCTCACAGAGCATCGACTTCTGCTGACTTGACACCTTAGGAGATGGATACCATGACACATGTGCTTCAGCAATGGGATTTAGAGGACATTCAACTCTATGAGATCTAGGGCTTGTTGACCTATATCATTTCTTAGATCCATGCTCAGAGTGGTTTGAGCTATTTTCCTTCTTCACCTCCTCATGATGCCTACTTGTTTATTTTATATATATATTTGTATTTGTTGATTTGGATTTTCATTTCATGCTTATCTTATGTATCTAGAAGCTATTTTTATTTTATATATATATACTCATATTTCTCCTTATTGTGTGATGTCTCGTGTTTATAATTCAATTGCTTTGCTATTTTTGTGACAAAAAGAGAGATAATTCAATATTTAATTCACTTAAATAGGGTGAGTTATAATTAAGGAGAGATAGGGTGATCATAGGAACTCCTTAATTTAGGAGGAGTTAATATTTTTGAAATCTTTCATTTATTTAATTCATTTATTAAAGGAATTTAATTGAAATGTTGAAGGAAGTTAAACCTAAGACATTGGAGTAAACCAAATCAATTGATGAAAGCATAACTTAGATAGTTTAGAGAAATAACTAATATGGATGTTTCTTACAAAATATTTGGTTTGAATTGACTATCTCTCTAGAAATAATCTCAATCACAGAAGCTTTTTCCCATGGCTTTCACTAATATTTTGTTTGGTGAACGCGCCCTGCACTTTACTGTTGAATTATTGGGTCTTGAATATTTTTATTTTTTTGGCCATGAATAGTTTATCTTTTTGCCATAAATATTATTTATCGCTAAAAGTTACTTTTAGCGACACAAATTTTTATTTGTTGGTAAAAAAATTTAGTGATAGACTTGTTGCGACAATCCTCCAACAAACGTTTTTTTGTGGCAAAAACATATTTATCGCAAAAACATATTTATCACAAAAATCTAACTTTTTACCACAAAAACATTTGTTGTAGTGAGTTTTCAAATTTACTTCGAATAAATTTTATAGTTGAAACTCTGGAATTGCTTAAATTCTTGAATTACATACAAACTATAATTTGGTAATCCTTTACCTCCCTATAGTGATGGATATAGTTACCTAGTTGATTGAATAGACTTTTTTGCATTCTTATTCAGGATCATTGTTCATTGAGCTTCGGAAAGAGAATATAGGTCGTTTTGGTTGTGGACGATCTATTTCACTGCTTAGTATGAGAACTACAACAGACATGGTAGGCCTGTCTACAACATGATCTTGAACACACAACAGGCTAACATGTATGATTCTCATTACTTTCAATGAGAAAATGAATTAGCCTAACACTTGATCAATTAAATCTAATCCCCTACCTTTGGTCCATAATTGTCATGCCTAAGGTTGTATTTCATTATCAATTATGTACTTTGAAGGACCAAACCAAATAGTTAATAAAAACTACTAAAGTCTACTAAAGAGAATTTTTCTAACTTTTATTGTTATATTTGCATGTTTAACATACTTGCAGACATAAGTTTTTTAATATGAAACTTAGCTTTAGAGTGGAAGTAGAGGACAAAACACAAAAACTAGCAATCTCATGCGCTATAGTCAAACATTACCCCAAAATTTCCATCAACTTCTCGTCAACAACTTCATGGTCCTCTAATGTATCTTGATGCATGGTAGCCATATCAGGTGACCTATTTCAAACAACAAATTAGAACTTGTAAATCGATCGATATACTTATTTTTATATATAATACACACTTTCTTCCTTTGGTATCAATGCACTAAACCTACCATATAATTCTAATATACTTTCTTTTCTAAGATCATAAAGGAACAAAATATAATCCAATAGATTACAAAGCATTCTTCAAAGTTAAAAATTGTTTTTAGACCTTAGTAAGTATGAAGTTCTGAGTTTTAAAAGCACATCCTCCCCAAATAGAGTTGTTTCCTTGGCCATCTTCAACGACTCTTCACACAATTTCTCCTAAATACATTCCTAAAATAAGCTTTTAAAAATTTTAAGATAAAGGAAGATTCAAAGATAAAATGTAACAAATGCAAATGTGTCAAATGAGAAACACTTGAGAAAATAAAGTTCCCATACTTGACTACCAGGATTTGAGATTTCAACATCTAAACAAGTGTCAAACTCGGTAATTGGAAGATGGTAAGAATTGAAGTTTCCCCAGTCCATGTTAATAACCTATAAAAATAAGCATACATAAACTATTCTTTAATTGACTAGGCAAACCAACACCTAATGGTTAACTACCATCTAATAGAATGTTGTTGACCTTCAAATCTTGATGAATAGTCCTTAAACAAGAATCACGATAGAGATAAAGAAGTCCTTTAATAATACCTTGAATAATGTTGAAGCGTTTAACCCAATGAAGTTGCAATCTTTTTGTTGGATTTAGACAATGCAACCATAGGAAAAGAAATATTATAATCAATACAAAATGTTAATTCTAGGTCTCACATTTTCTTTTCAAAATATGCCTTTCAATTAGTTTGAAATTTAGAAAGAGTATTACATGTTCAGAAATATGTCCTTCCTTTCTATATTCAAGTTTAAATATAGGTAGATTGTTGAATTGTTGTAATGTGTCTTGTTGAGAGTTCTTATCAATAGCCTAAGTGCATCCCCATGGCAGAGAACATGCAGCTCCAAATCATATTGCTAGAGCCTCATTAGTATTGGTATATGTCACAATACTTAGATAAATGAATTTCTAAATGTGATCCAAATTTAGTAAGACATAGTAGCTCTTAATGAGAGTTATTGATCAAGACAATATAGGTTACTAAGTAGAAAATACAATGTAGAAGTGTGGGGTAAACCAACTAAACAAAAATGTATCCAAACTCTTGTTGGGCATGTATTCATAAATCAACTTATCTTCTCCTTCAATACAACAACCCAAGAGCCTAACAAGATTCCTATGTTGGAGCTTGGAAATTCATACGTTTTCATTCTTGAACTTTTCTATTCCTCACTCTTAACTACTAGAAAGTCTTTTCACTACTATTTCATGTCCATCTTGTAGCTTTTCCTATACATGGCCAGTAAATTTAGTAATAAATACATGTGTACTCAAGTCATCTGCTCAAACAAGAATAAATTCACCTTAAAAATAGGACTAAATGCTCATTTTCTAAGTTTGTTTGTTAGGCTTAAGTTGTTGGTTGCAACTAGTTTCATCAAAGTAATATAAAGAATTGATTTATTTTAAATAAAAAGAAAAGTTATTGGATTTCATCAAAGTAGTATCAAAAGAAAGCAAATTTATCTATGAGCATTGTACTAAGCAAAGTGAAGCTTCTAATTTCAAGAATCAATCAGATATATGAAATTCCATTGTTGATGGGTCTTGATGTTACTGCTAATGATGATGTGAGCTAATAGAAAACCTAGACATTGGTCGATAATTGACAATGAGTAGTGAAGGCTTTAGGGTTTTCGATGCTCACCATTGGTGTGAGTGTAAACATATGTTTTTGTGGATGTGAAATCATTTGGAAGGAGTGGAAATTTAGGCATATATATTGTTATAGTTATTTATTTAGTAATATCTGGTACCTTTATTTAGTTACTATTTAATTTTATTTAGTTACTATTTTTCTTTTTTATTTAGTTACTATATTAGAATTATTATATTTAGAATTATTCTCTTTCTTTTTTAGGTTTTACTAGGTCTATTTAAATCATAATAGTGTTCTATCCTTTTTTCTAAAGAATTCAAAAGAAGAAATCCTAGATTTTCTTTTCTCTATTTTTTTCTTTGATTTTTTTTTTCATTTTTATTTCAACATGGTATCAAAGTAAGATTGATCTTTTAATGAGACCTTTTTATTTGTATGTTTTTTCATGAAATTTGTTTTTATCATGTTTGATTGTGGGATATCGTAGTAGGTGGTTATTGCATCGTTCAATTTGCATCTACTTTATTTTGTTTGTTGGTTATTTGTTATTCATTCACCATGGCTAGTGAACGAGATGATTCCTCTCCATCTATTAGTGTGAGATTGGATAGAAAAAAAATTATCTTATTGAAGTTATGTGATGAAAAGTTTTCTAAAAGGCAAAAAGATGCGGGGTTATATTATTGACACTCTACACAAACCTATGAATGAAAACGATGAAAAATATGCAGAATAGTTAGATGTTTGGGAAGTAAGAAATTCTAAAATTACTACTTAGATTAACAACTCTATTGAAACTTCAATAGGTATGCAGTCGACAAAATATGAATTTGTTAAGGAAATTTGGAACATTTGGAAAGATTGTATAAACAATCCAATTTTGCAAAAAAATATTAGTTAAAGATTGATATTTGAGCCCTTGAACAAAAAGAAAAGAGTATTTAGGAGTTTTATTTCATGATGACTAATTTCTAGGACCAATTGGATCTCACAAAATCAATAGAGCTTCGAGCCTTTGCACCTTATATTTCCCGTAGTGAGGAACAATGTCTCATTCAAATTTTTATGGCCTTTCGTAGTAATTTTGAAGCATTGTGTGGGACAATTGTGTATCGCAACCCATTTCTCTCTCTTGAATAAGTGGTTGGTGAATTTTTGGTTGAGAAGATATGTCTTAAGTTTCAAGCAAGAAAATGTATTCTCTCTACATCTCATACATTTGTTTTGACAATCCCTTCTAGGCCACCTTCTAACAATCAGAACAAGCCTTATTCAAGGGTTGCTATAGATAAATGTAGCTACTGTAAGCAAAAGGGTTACTGGAAGGCTTAATGTCCGATGATGCTTCTAAGAATAGTGCAACACCTGCCTTCTCAATAGTGTCATTAAAGTTAGTTCAATACTAGCTAATAACGTTTTTATAGGCCTTCACAGTCTAATACCATAGCAGTTGTTCCTCTATTTGACTTGTTTGGATCTAGACCCACATTATCCTCTAATCCCACAATAGCTTTCCTTGTTGAATAATTCCAAAAGCTCCTCGCCACATAACTACAGCTATATCTGCCTCTTTAGGTTTGCTAGCCACTAATTCTTCAAGTATGTCTTCCTCTACATGGGTCTTAAACTTTGAAGCTTCTCACCATGTCTCTTAATTCCTTATCTTTTGCTTCTTTATATCCTACATCTTTTATGTCTGTCATGACTGCTGATGACACTCCTTTACCCTTAACTAGTATTAGTTCTGTTATTACAACTTATTTGTCTCTTTCTCATGTCCATCATATTCATAATCTTACATTGAATCTTGTCTCTGTTGCTAAATTATGTGACTTTGGTTACTTAGTTTCTTTTTCTACTTCTTGTTTTATGTAGGATCCTTAATCTCAAAAGCTAATTGGGAGAGGTTGTAGGAGAGAGGGGGTTATATATTTTAGATGAGCTAAAATTCCCAATAGTTATCGTTCCTAGTCTTGATTTGTTTTTATTTTTATTTTTATTTTTAGTCCTTCTTCATCTAGTTTTTATTTGTGACATTCTCATTTAGGTCATGTTTCGACTTCTGATTTAAAGTATTTAGTTGCCATAAGAGCTTTAGGAAATTTGCAAATACAAGATAATGTTGATTCCAGTGGTTGTAAATTGGCAAAATTTTATGCCTTACCTTTTAATAAAAGTGTTTCCTCTTCTCTTACCCTATTTGATTTAGTTCATTTTAATGTGTGGAGACCTTATCTAATTTCTACAAAAGAAGGGCCTTAATATTATGTTTCCTTCATTGATGATTATACTCATTATTGTTGGGTTTATTTTACGAAATATCATTTTGATTTTTTGAATATTTATAAAGTATTTCAAGCTTATGTCAAAACTCAACATTCTAAAACTTAACATTCTATTGTTATTAAGTGCTTTAGGTGTGATTTTGGTGTGAAATATACTTCCAATGCATTTTGTGAATTACTTGCTTCACATGGTCCCCTCTCCTAGTGTGTCTCATAACCTTGGAGAAGTTTATAGGCTCAATAAAACTTTATATGGTCTCAAACAAGCACCTTATGCTTGGTTTATGAAGTTCTCTGATGTGATTACTTCTCTTAGCTTTCACTCTAGTCATCACAATCCTATGCTTTTTCTAAAGTGCGCCTCTTCTGGTTGTATTCTTCTTTCTCTATATGTTAATGACATGTTTATTATGGGTGATGATATTGATAAGATTGTAGTGTTGAAATTTGATTTGGCTTCCCATTTTGAAATGAAGGGTTTAGGTGCTCTATGGTTATTTTTTAGTATTGAGGTAGCCTCTTCTTTGAAAGGTTATCTTCTCTTACGGTCTAAGTACATAGTTGATATACTCAATTGAGCTCACCTTATTAATACTAAGACTATCAATACTCCTCTTGAGGTTAATATTTGGTATTCTTCTTTTGATGGTAACCCCTTACCAAACCCTACTTTATATCATACTATTGTTGGTAGCTTGGTCTATCTCACTATTATATATTCAGATATTGCTTATGTTGTTCACATTGTTATTCAATTTGTTGTTTTTCCTACTATAGTTCATTGGGTTGTTGTTCTTCGTATTCTACAATATCTCTAAGGTACTATATTTCAAAGTTTTTTTATTTCCATCCACTTTCTCTTTAGAGTTAGGTGCCTATTCTGATGTTGATTGGACCAATGATCCTAAAGATCGCAAGTTTACCACCGGATTTTGTTTATTTTTGGGAGATTATCTTATTTCTTAGAAAGCAAGAAAAAAACCATTGTTTTTTTATCTTCCATAAAAGCTAAGTATCGTGTTATGACGTCTACCACTAGTACGATAGTTTGGTTACATTGGTTACTTGTTGATATGGGTGTTTTCCTTTCTTGTCCCATTCTGATGTATTGTGACAACAAGAATGCTATATAGATTTCTCACAACTCCCTTTTTCATGTAAAGACCAATCATATTGAGATTGATTCTCACTTCACTTGTCATCACCTTCATCATAACACTCTTACTTTGTTCTTTGTCCTTTCTTCTCTATTTGTTTACCAAGTCACACTCGCTTCCTTGTTTTCGGTTTTTAGTTAGCAAACTCTCAATGCTTCGTGTAGCCACATCATGAGTTTGTAAAGGGGGAAGGGTGTTAGAATTTTTTATTTAGTAATATCTAGTAACTTTATTAGTTACTATTTAGTTTTATTTAGTTACTATTTTTCTTTCTTATTTAATTACTATATTAGAATTATTGTATTTAGAGTTTTTTTATTTTTATTTTTGGTTTTATTAGGTCTATTTAAATCCTATAGTGTTATATCTTTTTTTCAAGAGAATTCAAGGAGAAATCCTAGATTTTTTTTAAATCTTTATTATTATTTTTTATTATTTTATTTTATGGATTTTAACATATATAACATGTAAGAAGTGACACTTTTCAAAAGCATCAAGGATGCTTAAAAATACATGTAACAATGATGCTTAAAAAGAAGTGCTAATGTTTCCAAACCCATGTCGTTCAATGATGATTTTAAAAGTTCCATAGTAAACAAGCACCTATGTTTGATCACATTAAACTAAATCATGACACTCTTTTGAAAGCACCAAGGAAGTGAGATGATTGGAGCCAAAATATGTGCTCTAATGACACATAGTTGATATGATTTGTGCACCAAAGGACAGTCAAATCACCCAACTTGACCTAAATCGATGGTAAGGTCCTATCCATGAGTTTAACTTGTATTTTAGATATTTATCTCAGGTTCAAGGGAAGAAAAGGGTGCAAGTTGAATCACTTTAGATTTTGAAAGATCGAGAAAGGGTTAAATGAGGAAATAAGCAAATCAAGACTCATACTATGAAGAAAGGCAAGACAAGGATATCATGAGTTTGAAAGATGAGAAATGACCATTATGGAGTAAGAAAGAAGGTGAGAAGACTTTGAAAATGAGGCATGAAGCAAGATTCAACTGCATGGAAATTTATAACTCAAAATCTGGTGGCAACATATACTCTGATTTTGAGGACAAATTTGGAGCATTTTATAGAGTCCATTTTAGATATAATACATATTTTTTTGCAGCTTGGGAAGTTAAAAGTCCAATGCTTCAAACGATATGCAAATCAGAGTTGAAATGAAGAAGTTATGGTCATTTGCAGACAACTGTGTAAAGTTGAAGGACCATTTCTAAATTCAACTTATGAATTCAAAATCCAACTTATGAATTCAAAATCCAATTAGAAATTACCCTAATTTCAAATTCACCCATTGCCACTTTGATGTTTTGCCTCCTCTACCTAGGGAATTGCATAAAAGGCACTCAATCCGCCCTAAGTGGACTCCACACAACTAGAAATCACCATTTATTATTTTTAAATCATTTTTAGGTAATTATTTTGTAATAAGTAGCCAATGAGAGTGTGCTACATGTTAGGTAATTGATGATATTATATAAACTCAATTAGTTCTAGGGTTTAGATATCTTGGATATTTTTTCGGAGAGTTTGACATTGGAGATGGAAGAAGACAAGAACTTTGATTTGTTTTTTTTTCTTCTTTATTAAATATATTGTTTTTAGTTTCTTTTGATTTAAATTATGGATTTTTAGCCTATTAAGGATTGTGAATATGACATCACCTCCATGAGAGGCTAAGAAGCCAACTTGGAGCTTGAAGCATGAAAACCTATGGGCTAGGAAACATATAGGGACAATGGGTAAATTATTATAACGATGAGATTAATTATTGCTTGGGTGACAATTTATAAAAAAAAATTTCCTATCCTTGTGAGTTAGTTTAGGGAATGATATGGTAGGTTATTACCCGATACTAGTGATTCTTGGTAACTCTTGATCATCGGTTATCCTTGCCTACCTTATCGTTATTTGCCCCAAAATAAAGCTATAAGGAGTAGGAAGTGTTAAAAAGCCAATTCTTAAACTGGTAATCAATTTCATTCATTTGATGGTTTTAGGAATCTGTTTTAAAAAGGAAAAATTAGGCTTTAAATGCAATATTGAGTTACAAAATTCAAGTTGATCGCGAGCAGCCAAGGATCCCAAAACCTGAAGATCATATTACTTAAAAGACCCTTGTTTTCTATAATTTCTATACCTTAAGTTGGATTGTGGAAAGCCCCAAACTTCAATCAATCGAATTTAAAATCAATATTTATTATGTTATTAATTTAATTTCTTTTACTCAGTTTCACATTATCACATATCGTTTTCCACTTTAGGATTCAAACAAAAACAATTCATTTATCTTAGTATTGACAAATCCCATAAGCCAGTCTTTGAGGATGATACCCAAAATACTACAAAAGCCATAGTACAAGGAACAATATGCACTACTTTATCTTTCTTGGTCAAGGATACTGCATATTAGGATTAAGTATTTTGGTACAATAGAGAAGTTTGGTCATAAGCGTCATTATTTTCACTTTTTGTAGTAGTGCATATTGTTCCTTGTTGTAAAAGAATGCAAAGATTTGTTGCAATGATGATTGCCAAAAGGCTTTCCACATTTGTTGCGGAAATATGACATCTGACATCATAGATCTTCTGCATACATGCCACAAACTAATGGGATAGTAGAGGCCGCAAATTAGAACATTAAGAAGATTTTAAGGAAGATGGTTGAAACCTCTCGAGATTGATCAGAGAAACTCCTTTTTGCATTGTGGGCATATCGTACCTCTTTTCACACCTCTATAGGAGCTACATCTTACTCTCTGGTATATGATATGGAGGTTGTTTTGCCAATCGAGACAAAGATGGGTTCATTGAGAATAGCTCTCAACCAACAGATTTCTAAGACAGAGTGGGCTCAGGCTTGATTTGATCAGCTTAATCTTTTAGATGAGAGGAGATTGAGAGCAGCGAATCATATCCAGGCTTATTAGAGAAAGATGGCTCATGCTTTCAGGAAATAGGTTAAGCTTAGATCCTTCCAGAAAGGGGATTTGGTTTTGAGGATTCTTAGAGGTTTAGTTGGAGACCCTAGAGGAAAGTTCAGACCTAGTTGGAGTGGAGTTGTTCGAGAGTTGACTCCAGAAGGGGCTACATGGTTGACTGACTTAGATGCAAACCAGTTTTTAGAGCCTACCAATGTGGGTTAGCTAAAGAAGTATTATGTTTGAGATTATGGTCACAAGATGGGTGGCCATCATTTCGGTTAGCCTTACACCTTATCACCTTTATTGATGTATTAGACCATTGCTAGCCCATTGAGCCTCACGTGGTATTGATTCGTGCCCAGCTGGTGTATGTCCTGTTGATTGGTGTTGAATCAACTGGTGTACCTTGATTTCGGTCCTCAGACAGGCGTAATCAACAAAATTTATAAACCTATTTCACCATGTACTAGGATAGCCTCAGCTAGCATAGCATAGTGGCTCTAGGATCGTTCACTAGGATGAGTTTTCAAATTACAACTGATATCAATTCAAAGCTGAATTGGTGCTTTTTCATTTCAAGGTTAGCTTTAAAAGAAAACATAAAGATGTTTGAAAAGGTTGGTTTTTAAGTGAAACCAATAATAAAGTAACATAAATTACTTACAAAGAAAAGTGTTTCTTGGAGTTTTTAGATCACTCGACTCAGGTTCCTAATACAAAAAGAGAGTTCTGGTCACTTGAATCTTTTCCTCGCATTGGGGATTTAACATATAGTTATTTTCCGAACCGGTGTGGTACAAATGCTTCCTTTTTATGGATTCAAACACTAATTCTCTGTCACTAAATCATCTTGCAATGGTTCATACCTCTTACCTAGTATTGGCCATTCAAGGTGATTCTTAACCTTGGATTACCTGTCAAAAGCTCGAAAGAGATAACTAATGGATGTCTCCTTGGAGTTCAAAAGCTTACCAAGTGTTGGCTATTCGAGAAAATCCTACCTTTAAACTACCTCCCAAAGGCTCGCAAGAGATAAACTAGTGTATCTCAATGGACGGAGACCACTTGCCTTACCAAGTGTTGGCCCAGGTGATTTTGAGGCGTTTTAAGTTAACTAAAAACATAAAAACCATTAACGGGTCACACTTTCTCTTCATTAAAAGCTGAAACAACAAAACTTCCAATTTTTTACATTTGGAGCCTTACCTAGCTTCCTTCACTCCAAGAAACAAAAAGCCTAGCCACTCATTCTCTGAGGAAACATTCTCAGAGCTTGTTTGGCTAGTGAGAAAAATACAATTAAAATGAGTAGGTAAGGCAGAGCCAAGCTCTGTGTCATACTTTCTTCAAAACTATACAAAAAGTTGGTCTCTGAGAACAAACTCCTGAGATATCCTTTAAGAAAAATTACAATTGATATATATATAGGTTATTCACCCTTCCTTCTTACTTTCTAACTAAGAAATCCTATGATTGGTGGATTACAAGGAGCAAATAGGGATTTAAACAACAAATATCTGAAGAAAAAATCTAAAAGAGTCGGTTGCAAATATCTGGGAGCACACAGATGGATTTCGCAAGTTGGAACATGACTTGAGAAAATTTCGCAAGTTGAAAGTGTCCATTTCACAAGAAAAGGTTGATTTCGCAAATTGAATTTCGTGATTTCACAGCTTGCGAAATTGTCTTTCAACTTGGTGCGGTTGTCTTCCAATGGCCATAACTTCTTCATTTCAGCTCTGATTTGCACACCGTTTGAAGTGTTGGACTCCTAACTTACTGAGCTTCAAAACGACATATAGTATACATAAAATGGACTCTAGGAAGTGATCGAAATGTGCCCTACAGCTGCTGTCCTCTTGGATTTCTTCATGTTAGATTCCTCTCTCTGTTTCTCCTCCTTGCATTCTTGATTTGCTTTTGGAAAAGGACTACAAAGCTCCAAAGCTTGGATTATTCATGTAAATGAGCTTCTATTTTCTTTGCCATGGATTATACACAACTCTCCCTCAACTTAGGTTGCTTTAGTGATCAAAAAGCTATCAAAAACACCAAAACTTAACACAATTTGATTAGAAACGATTGTAAGGGTCCTTAACATGCCAATTGAGTTAAAAGGTAATAACTACTACTCAAAAGTGTTTAAAAGAGTTAATTACAAGCTATAAAATAACACTTTTTGAGTAGTAATCAAGTATGCTATAGCATTTTCTTTTCTATTGCCCTACTTATCATTTCTACACCCAGGTTGGGGCCCTTTGATGTATAGTTTTGCTTTGCTAGAAAAGTCTCATGAGCTTTGGACTTATAGGCTTATCTTTCTCATCCTTGCTATTATCGCCTCATCACTCTGTCTACTACATTATATTATTTTCACATTTTTCATCTCTATCTTGGCTTTCATTATTGGTCGCTACACTTCATATTTTCTTCACTTGGAATGTTGATTCTTCACATATTAATGCATAGAGTGTAGTCATATCACCCCTTTCATTCTATCATTTAACATTGATTCAAAGATTTTAGTTTAAGAGGTTGTTTCATGAGATGGGGTTCATGTATTCATTAGTGATTTGAGAGAGTTTATTCATTCCTTGTAGTTTCTCATTGGAGTATGATTCATTGATGACGAGGGCATACGTATACGGAAAAAAAACGCAGTGATATGTTTGTACTTGATATCCCACTCAATTGAGCATGTGTTTCTATTTGAGCGTTGTTTATTCGATTTATCATTGAGGGTTTGTGCGAGTTTTCCATGAGGACATTTTTGCTCCTTGAGCCACTTTCATTATGCAGTTAGAGGGATGAAATTTTTTCTTGAGAGTCTTGAGTTTTGTGAGATCCTTGTCCCTTGGATCAAAGTTATATTATATAGGTATGATAGTTGAGTAACTTTTTCACTAAGATCTCTGAATCAGTGTTTTCTTTACTACTCCATTATAGGTGATATGACTTACCTTTTATTGTATTGACATGTATTACTCATCATTCCTTTTTTACTTTCTCACTACCTTCATTTGATTTTCCATCATTTCTTTCTTACTATTTATCCCATTTTTGTCCCATTTCGACACCTATGCACCTTCCCGATTCGAACCTTTCTTCATGATCCACTGATGGCTTGATCACTTCTCTCCCTTTCTCATTTCACCATCGACATTCCCATGGACTCCTCTTAAGTTCCATGGCTCATGAGATTTTTTCTATGCATTACGCTATACATGAGGGTATGGATTTGATCATTGGGTATTTGAGCCTAGTTTCCTTTCATTTCTTTCTCCCTATCACCCTGGCCTATGTTACGTCCTGCGTCTTAAAACCACCCTAAGGCAATGATATCAGACGTTATCTTTAACAGTTTTCACTTGGATGGGCTTTTGTAGATTGGTTGAAGTATAGTCGTTATTATGCTTTCTCTTATGGGAAATACTTTTGGAAACATTTAGTTTCTCTCTCTTGCTTAGCATATTGATGTTTGATGGATTTTTGAGTTTGGAAAGAGTCCATTGATGATATCGGAGTCATCATTTTGTTGTGCATCATATATCTATACTAAGGCATATTTCCCCTTTACTCTGACATCCTTAGTCGTGGTTAGGTTATGTGGTTATCTTTGATCTTGATTATTAAGATGTTTGATTGATGTTAACGGATGATTGATTGACATTAACAAATGTTTAGTTGGCGATGTCATATTCTTCATTTTGTACCAGATATCCATACTGGGGCATATTCGCCCTCTCATCGATGAGGTTTGATTAGGCAGTAGTAGGAGGATGGATGATAGGAGTTGGCTATTTACCTCATGACTTTGACATAAGATCTTGTACTGGGGCATATTTCCCCATTTTCTTTAAGTAGTTTTAGGATTGAGGCAGCTGCCAACTTGATTTTAATTGAGCATCAGTCTAGGACTTCCGATGATTTATGATATCAGGACCTTCCTACACGGTCTGGTTGTAATAGAAATGGACCGCATCAAGTTTCACTTGAGGAGCATTGATAGGTTCTTTAGTCGGGTGTTTATGTGATAGTTTGTCTCCATCATATTTACATTGCATATCGGGTTATCCAGATGAGGAGTATCTTGTGCACTTTTAGATTTGTTTTTAGATGGGTTGCGATGTACACACTTCGAGATTCAGTTTATGAAATTTTGACATATCATCTCTCACAACCTAGAGTCGTTTTTCTCATTTATGACCTAGAGTCATTTTTTTCCATTTAAGGCCCAAAGCTCATGACCAAGAGTCGGTTTTTCTCATTTATGACCTAAAGTCATTTCTTTTCCATTTAGAACCCAAAGCTCATGACCCTGAGTCATTTTTCTCATTTATGACCTAGAGTCATTTCTTTTCGATTTAGAGCCCAAAGCTCGTGACCCAAAGTCGTTTTTCTCATTTATGACCCACAATCATTTTTTCCATTTAAAGCTCGAAGCTCAAGACCCAAAGTCGTTTTTCTCATTTATGACCCAAAGTCATTTCTTTTCCATTTAGAGCCCAAAGCTCACGACTTAGAGTCGTTTTTCTCATTTATGACCTAGAGTAATTTCTTTTCCATTTATAGCCAAGAAGGCACGACCCAAAGTCGTTTTTGTCATTTATGACCCAAAGTCATTTCTATTCTATTTAGATCCCAGAGCTCACAACATAGAGTCGTTTTTCTCATTTATGACCCAAAGTCATTTTTTTTCCATTTAGAGCCTAGATTTCACGACCTAGAGTCGTTTTGTTCTCATTTATGACCTAGAGACATTTCTTTTCCATTTAGAGCCTAGAGCTCACGACCTAAAGTCGTTTTTCTCATTTATGACCCAAAGTCATTTCTTTTCCATTTAGAGCCCAGAGCTCACGACCCAGAGTCACTTTCTCTCATTTATGACCCAGAGTCATTTATTTTCCATTTAGAGCCTAGAGCTCACGACCCAAAGTCATTTTTCTCATTTATGACCCAGAGTCATTTCTTTTCCATTTAGAGCCTAGAGTTCACAACCTAGAGTCGTTTTTCTCATTCGTGACCCAAAGTCATTGTTTTTCTATTTAGAGCCCAAAGCTCACGACCCAAAGTGTTTTTTCTCATTTATGAACTAGAGTCATTTCTTTTCCATTTATAGCTCGGAGGTCACGACCTAGAGTCATTTTTTCTCATTTATGACCTAGAGTCATTACTTTTCCATTTAGAGCCTAGAGCTCACGACCTAGAGTCGTTTTTCTCATTTATGACCCAGAGTCATTTCTTTTTCATTTAGACCCCAGAGCTCACAACTGAGAGTCGTTTTTCTCATTTATGACCCAAACTCATTTCTTTGCCATTTAGAGCCCAAAGCTCATGACCTAGATTCATTTTTCTCATTTATGACCCAAAGTCATTTCTTTTCCA
Source organism: Vitis cinerea (assembly GCA_022059055.1). NCBI lineage: Eukaryota > Viridiplantae > Streptophyta > Magnoliopsida > Vitales > Vitaceae > Vitis > Vitis cinerea. The sequence continues at coordinate 113,175 of JAJJMJ010023110.1, read as the reverse complement.
TTTAGAGTCCAAAGCTCACGACCTAGTGTCATTTTTCTCATTTATGACACAGAGTCATTTTTTTCCATTTAGAGCCCAGAGCTCACAACCCAAATTTGTTTTTACTCATTTATAATGCAGAGTAATTTCTTTTCCATTTAGAGCCCAGAGCTCGCGACCTTGAGTCGTGTTTTCTCATTTATGACCTAGAGTCATTTCTTTACAATTTAGAGCCCAGAGGGCATGACCTAGATTCGTTTTTCTCATTTATGACCCAAAGTCATTTTTGTTCCATTTAGAGCCCAGAGCTCACGGCCTAAGGTCATGTTTCTCATTTATGACCCAAAGTCATTTTTTCCATTTAGAGCTTAGAGCTCACAATCTAGAGTCATTTTTTCTCATTTATGACCCCAGAGACATTTCTTTTGCATTTAGAGCCAAAACTCACGACCCAAAATTGTTTTTCTCATTTATAACCTAGAGTCATTTCTTTTCCATTTAGAGCCCAAAGCTCACAACCCAGAGTCATTTATTTTCCATTTAGAGCCTAAACCTCATGACCTAGAGTCGTTTTTCTCATTTATTACCTAGAGATATTTCTTTTCCATTTAGAGCCCAAAGCTCATGACCCAGAGTTGTTTTTCCCTTTTATGACCCATAGTCATTTCTTTTCCATTTAGAGCCCAAAGCTAATAACCTAGAGTCGTTTTTCTTATTTATGACACAAAGTCATTGCGCTTCCATTTAGAGCCCAGAGCTCATGACCCATAGTTTTTTTTCTCATTTATGACCTAAAGTCATTTCTTTGCCATTTAGAGCCCGGAGCTCACAATCCAAAGTCGTTTTTCTCATTTATGACCCTGAGTCATTTCTTTTCCATTTTGAACTCGAAGCTCACGACCTAGATTTGTTTTTCTCATTTTTGACCCAAAGTCATTTCTTTTCCATTTAGAGCCCTAAGCTCACGACCTAGAGTCGTTTTTCTCATTTATAACCCAAAATCATTTTTTTCCATTTGGAGCTTAAAGCTCACGACTCAGAGTCGTTTTTCTCATTTATGACCCAAAGTCCTTTTTTTTCCATTTGGAACCCAAAGCTCACGACTTGGAGTCGTTTTTCTCATTTATGACCTAGAGTTATGTTTTTTTCCATTTAGAGCCCTGAGCTCACGGCCCAGAGTCGTTTTTCTCATTTATGACCTAGAGTCATTGTTTCCATTTATAGCCCAGAGCTGATGACCTAGAGTTGTTTTTTCTCATTTATGACCTAGAGTCGTTTTTTCCATTTGGAGCCGAGAGCTCATGACCTAGAGTCGTTTTTCTCATTTATGACTCAGAGTCATTTCTTTTCCATTTAGAGCCCAGAGCTCATGACCTAGAGTCATTTTTCTCATTTATGATCCGGAGTCTTTTCTTTTCCATTTAGAGCCTAGACCTCACGACCTAAAGTCGTTTTTCTCATTTATGACCCAGAGTCATTTCTTTTCCATTTCAAAGCTCACGACCTAGAGTCGTTTTTCTCACATATGACCTGGAGTCGTTCTTTCCATGTAGAGCCTTAAGCTCACGACATAGAGTTGTTCCATTCTTGTAATTGTGACCCCGTGGTACGAACTTACTCTTGTCATGTGCTAGGACAATATATTTGGTCCTTTTCTTTTAGTTCTTCAGTATAGTTCACTTCATTCCACTCATTATTCGTATTTTTACTCACATTCCCTATACTTGTGATCTCTACCAAAGAGGGGCATATTTGTAGACCCTCTATTTTGTCCTACTAGCACATATCCTATTATGTGTTCGTTTGGTACTTTATAGCAATTCTCTAGTGGCCTTTTACTACTTGTGTAGCCTATCTTTTCTAAGCCACATTGGGAACTTTAGTTAAGGGATTTATTTAACTTCATTGTGACTCTTGGCAACCCTAATTTAGACCTAAGCCCATTTAGGCACCCTCGGTCCATATAGGTACACTTGGCCCATTAGGCACCACCTCAGACCCACCTAGGCCCTCTAGGCTCATTTAGATACACTTTGCCCATTAGGCACCACCTTAAGCCCACTTAGGCACCCTAGGCCCATCTAGGTACACTTGGCCCACTAGGCACCACCTTAAGTCCACTTAGGCACCTTAGGCCCATTTAGGTACACTTAGCCCATTAGGCACCACCTTAGGCCCACTTAGGCACCCTAGGCCCATTTAGGTACACTTGGCCCATTAGGCACCACCTTAGGCCCACTTAGCACTTTAGACCCATTTAGATACACTTGGTCCATTAGGTACCACCTTAGGCCCATTTAGGTACACTTGGCCCATTAGGCACCACCTTAGGCCCACTTAGGCACTCTAGGCCCATTTAGATACACTTGGCCCATTTTGGCTCACCTTGGCCCACTTAGGTTTACCTAGTCTTACTTAGGTCACCTCTCAAGTAGGGTTGCATGGCTTGTATGACTAGCATGTGCTTGATTTTTGTTTTATTTTATTTTATTTTATTTATTTATTTTTTATTTTATTTGTTTTTATTTTTTTTATTTTTTTATTTTTTTATTATTATTGCATGCATTTAATAATTATATTTATTTTGTTTACTTTTCTTTTATTTATTTAATTATTTAATAGAAAATTGTTTAAATTGCTTTGACTTTAAATATGTATTGGTTGCCTTATTAAATCATCGAATTACGTAATTTAGTTTTAGTTTTTTTTTCTTTTTCTTTTCTTTTTAATTTTCTTTTATTTTATTTATCAATCTCATGATTTTCATTAGTTTTTATTTATTTATTTTGTTTTGCATGAGGAAACGATTACATATTTGGGGACAGGGAATCAAGGTCAGATTTTTTTAAGGAAAAAAAAGGGTCAATGGGCTATATATATTTTTTTTGGAATGAAAAATCAGGATGGGAAGAAGAGTGTCTTTTAAAGGCATCTACTGATTTGGGAAAGCTGGAGGAAATCTACAAGGAAGGTCCACATGCAACCACCATTGGAAAGTGATGCGGGAGGACTTAAAAATGGATAGCACATATTCACCATGAGGGTAGAGGGTGATTCAGTTGCACATGGAAGAGGGATCTCCAGCGTTCTGGTGAATGAATCAAGCCAGTTTTTGGGAAAAGTATAAGGGACATTTGGGAGAACATCATGCACATGAATGAAGGGAATAGTGAGCGTTACATGAAAAAGAAGACTTACCATTCCAAAGAGGGGATCAACGGATGGAGGGATAAAACAGGAAGATGAAGCAAATAATAAGAGAAGAAATTTTTTTTTGGAGCAGGTGAAGTGGGTTCGAGTTCGGCCGCACCATTAGAAGAGGGAAAGGTAGCAGGTTAGCGAGTTTTCTTTGGGGAGGGGAGCGCTTTCAGAGAGCACATTGCGTTCTCAAATAGTGAACTCTTGAAGCCGATTTTTATCTTTGGGCTTCGGCTATGGGTCGTGATAGGAACCTTCGTCGGAGTCGTCATTGTGATTATTTTATTCTCGCTGTCCCTCTATATCACTTCTCGTCGTCGGCAATCTCCTAGTTCGGGCAAGCTTGGTGCAGGCGAGTTTACACTAGTAGTGTCAAAGGAGATTCAAGGGACCATTCACGAAGCTGCTCCTGACCACCAACTGGTGCTGTCTCCCATCCCGGAGATCCAGATCGACATTGGAAAATCAAAGCACCGCGTGGTGTTCTTTGATGGGCTATCATTGCGGGCGAGCGCAGAGAGTCGGGCGACGAGTGTGATTGAAACAGCATCATTGGAGGTAAGCCATCGGAGGTGTCACGCCTCGGGAGAGTACGGTAGTACATGTTGAGAGAGCTTGAAGCGGCGACGAACAGTTTGGTTGATGAAAACGTGATAAGGGAAGGAGGTTATGGTATTATGTATAGAGGTGTGCTGGCTGATAACACAAGAGTGGTTGTGAAGAACTTGTCGAATAACAGAGACAACACGCTATCAAAAGGGGATTTTTCTCCACTAATGTGTATTGCTTTGGGGATTGTGCAAGCATCTGTAGCCATCATACCATACATCTTGGACCCATTATTGAAAAGCCTACTAGCACTTTTGGTGGAAAGTGACTCACGTGTTTTTGAAAAAGGTAAATTAATTCTTTCTATTTCAGTTTTGATTCATGAATATCCAGTCCAATTCATAATTGTTTTAGAATTTTAGTTATTTAATTTAATTATTTCCAATATCAAATATTGATGTTGTCAATTTGTTAAATTTAATTTTAAATTATTCTCATTTAGCCTATATATTTTAAAATTTTATTTTATTTATTTTTCTAGTTTAATTAATCTTATGTGGTTATATGCATGTTTGCAGGTCACTAAATTTAGTTTTGATTGATTCTGTTTAGCTTAAAAGTTTTGAGGTTTTTTAGTTGTTAATTTTGAATACCTAGGTCAGTGTGTGCATTTCATAAAATCATTTACTATTAACTTTGAGTATCCATATTAATTTATATTGCTCCTTAAATTATTAGTTTTTAGTTTTGGCTGATTCATAAATTTGTGTTGTCCTTAAAATTATTAATTTTTATTTTGATCAATCCATGTTGATTTTCATTTTTCTCAGAATTCTTAGTCGTTAATTTCAAAGATCCATGTTAATTTATATTCGTCTCTAAGCAATAATTGATTCTTGAATATCTATGCCTTTATTATTGTTCTTTAAATTATTATATGTTGTTTTGGCAATCTAGATTTCGGTATCCATCTAATAGTGTAATGACATGATATACTTGAGAATTCTTGATTGATTAATTTGTTGGTTTCGAGTTTTGATTTTTATTGAGAACTTTAACTAAATAAATTAATTATTATCTACTCGATTCTAAGTTTCTATTTTTAATGGATTGAGTTTAAATTTATGAATTATTTAATTGTACGGATTACCATTGTATGGATTCCAAGTTTTGATTTTTCTAGGTTACGTTTTTAGGATTATAGGTTACTATTCTTATTAGACCATTTGATTAAATCCATGTTTTAATTTTTTTTTAACTTCAATCTTGATTGATCCGTAACTTTAAGTGGTCTTTAAAATTGTTAATTTTTATTGATCCATGTTGATTTTTATTTTTCCTAGAATCCTTAGTAGTTAATTTTAAAATTCCATGTTAATTAATATTCATCTCTGAGTAATAAGTTATTGATTTTTTGATGATCTATGCCATTATATGTTGTTTTTGTGATCTCGACAATGTTTATTATTTATTTGAAACTAAGTTGATAATTTGTGATAATCCCGTATGATTAGTTTCATTTTAAAACTCATTTATAAGCTATTGATTGATTTATCTTAAGTTTAAATGCATTTAAAGTTCCAACGGTTAGTTCTTGATCGATATCTAATGATCTTGTTTAAGGCCATTGGAAAATCATGAAAATTAGCCTCTACCCTCACCTTTATCATTTTCGTTGATTACTAAAAAAATTTTATTTTGTGATTTCGTTTTATTTTTGTTTTGTTTAGTATTTGGTTTCTTATGTTATATTGTTTTTCAAATTAATTTATTTTATTTTTAAAACAAAATACTTTTCTCAAAAGATCCCTTTGAAAATTCTATTTTAAAAAATAATTCATTTAGAGTCTTTAGAATCAAAATCTCATTTTTTTAAATAACATGCAACCATGTCTTGATCGTTTCACATCTTTCTCGGTTTTCAATGAAAATTTTGGTTTTGATTAAGACATGAATCCAAGCTTATGGTCCTAAATACATGGGATAATTCTAGGCTAGATTCGTGTATATCAATTGGGGGAATTGGTGAAACCCCTACATAAAAGAATCTTTTTAAAACTCATTTTTGCTACAACCTTTGATACTTGTTGTAATCATATCTATATATTTTTGGGAATTTTATACAAGATGTGTGTGATAATCGATGATTTCTTATACTTTGATCATTTTTGCTATGCTAATTAGATAACAAGCATGCTAGGATTTCTGTATTTTATTATACATTATTTGATCCTTGGTCTTGTGGAAGCGCATTACAAAGTTATCTATGCTATCCAGGTACGCCCCTCAACACCCACCTTTTAAATTCTGTGAATATGCTTGTCATTGTGAACTGCACCCATGTTTGATAGTGCTTAGGTGTCTTGACATAAATGTTTCATTTTTCGATTATTTTTTATAAAGTGCATGTTGGTTGATATACCATTTGAACTAACTTTGATGTCTTGTGATAATGCTTCAGAAGCAGTCCGAGTATGCACCCTAAATCTTCTTTATGATTGTGATTGGTTTTATTATTAGTCATGCTATATTTTTTTGAAATCACCTAGCCTACCTAGGTATCAATAATCAACTGAATTAATTGCCACATTTCCTTCAACTTAGTTAGTAGAGACCTTTGTAGGGCTTAGAGGGGTGCTACCTTTTAGAGGTATCTTCCCAATAGGTAACCTGATCCCCGGACCTAGACTCGGGTTTTTCAAAGACATGCTTTTCCAAAAACGATGGAGTCACTTCTTTAGGGTTTTCTTTCTTGTTTTATTTTCCCTTTTAAAATAAAATAAAATAAAATAAGTGGCGATTCCGACTTTTCCAAAACTAAATTTTCACCAAATAAAAGCAAGTCTTGCTGATCAAGTGGGGGCGCATGTGAAAAATGCGGGTCCAAAATGTGGTCGATTGGATTTTAGAATTATTGATTCACTTGGAGAAAGGTCTCAACTATATATGAAAAAAAAAATGTTCTGCTTTTGAGCTTTGATTGAATTTGAAGGACAAATAGGAATTGAGATTTTGGCTTCCAAGTTCTTTAACATTAACAGACATGTTATGCTCCAGTAGTAAAAAGGAAGGATGTCTATGGAAACGCTAGATACCAGTACTTTTATTTTTCACAGACAATGGATCAAATGGAACTCAAGGCAAGGTAAGACCCTTCTTTATTTGAGAGTGTAATCCACAACGTTGTACCCCAAAAGTAATTGCAAAGTGGAGTGAGATGAAAAAAATTATGTGATAAAAATAAATAAATGCAAAACAATTCTCCTCCACACTCTGCCAGTGTATTTAATATACAATGGTTTCAATTCTATATATAATAAAAAATGACCTCTCAATTTTGTTTGTGAAAGTGGAAAGTGAAAATGTGGTATTCATGTTTTAAGATTAAGTATTTTCTTGTTAATGGAGATGACGTTTGTCATCCGGGTGTCTTGATAGTTGTCAACTTCTGGTTGATGTTTAGTTGCTCCTAAAATTAATACTTTACTTAATCTTTGATTTAGATTTAACTATTATTGATTTTTCTATTCTCGAGTTTTCCAATCAGTACAAATTTGAATGCACTTGCATTTTGCTATTCTAAATGCTTGGGATCAAGGTTTGTGCCTCTTCTACACATATCTAATACCAAAATTATGTGGCCTTATAGTTGTTTACAACGATGCTTGCACTTCAAGTAGGCTCTTATACTTTGTCGTTCTAACTAGTTGCATTTTCAAAAAATGAACTTAATCCCAATGTTTTACGTTGTTCATGTTGGTTAACATTATACTAGTTGTATTTCTAAATAGTTTGTACTTATGAACTCTTTCATAAATTTACCTTTGTTGCTTATCCAATATCAACTAATTGGATGGAGAAAATTCACATTTATACTTTCTTATTTAGACAAATTGCTTAATTTTTTGCATTTTAGTTGGATATTACAATAAAGAATTTTTTTAATCAAGGTGAAAGAAATATAACTAGGCTTGAACAAAGAAAAAGAAAAAAACAAAAGTCACACTTGACAACATTTATAAAGGTTATAAACACTTGCCTACAAAATGAATTGCATGTGAAAAAGAAATGCCAAACCACAATTTTATTGAAGTTAGAAAGCAAGATGAAGTGGTACTATTTCTTCTAATTAAATAAGAAGCATCATACAACAACATTATGTTCAACTAAAAATCATTCCCATATAAAAAAGTATCATCGTACAATACTGCATTAACGAAAAATGACACAAAGTAGTCTCTTATTTCTACATGAATGCATATATAATATGATAAGAAAAAGTATGTTTATTAACTTAAAATGACCTTTGAAACAATAAACTTTAAACATCCGATGAAGAAGATGCATTGGTATTCAAGCAAGAATTTGTTGAAATGGAGGTAACATCCCAAGGTCCAATCAATTCAGTGGTGTTGTATTCAATCTCCTCAAAATTCCCTTGAGCTCTAAAATCTCCTTGACACTTTCTAATTCTTTCCAACTCCATTGCAACTTCCATCATTGTAGGCCTTTTCTTCCCATTCAAGTTTATGCACTGTCTTGCAAGAAAAGCAATTGCATTAATCTCTTCTTTTCTACTTTCTTTTACAACTTGAGCGTCAAGAAGATCTGATAAATGATCTTCGTTCATGGATAATATGAAATATGAGGCTAAACTTTTCCCTTCTTCTGATGCAGTTGACAAGATTGGCTTTTTCCCAGTTAAAAGCTCAATAAGAACTATTCCAAAGCTATAGACATCACTTTTTTCAGTAAATTGGCTTGATTGGAAGTATTCTGGATCCAAGTATCCAAAAGTACCTTGTACTTGGGTGGTCAAATGCGTTTGATCAATGGCAACAAATTTTGAAATTCCAAAGTCTGCCACTTTTGCTCGATATTTATCATCTAAAAGTATGTTAGTTGATTTGATATCTCGATGATAGATTGGTATAGAAGCTGCTGAATGCAAGTAAGAAAGAGCTCCAGCAACTTCAGTAGCAATTCGAAGACGCATTTCCCATGTAATTGGGAACTCTTCATTTTGGCCATGGATATGTTCAGAAAGGGTTCCATTAGGAATGAACTCATAGACCAACAAAGGCACTTCTGTCTCCAAACAACATCCTAATAGCTTAACCACATTTCTGTGATTAATTTGGCATAGAATGACAACCTCATTAATGAATTGTTCAAGTTTGCTATCACTCATTATCTTCAACTTTTTAACTGCAACAATTCCTCCATCCATCAACATTCCTTTGTAAACAGTACCTTGGCTTCCTTGTCCAATAACCCGATTTTCATTATAACGATCAGTGGCTTTCTCCAACTCTTTGGAAGTAAATAATTTGGTTTTATCAATATTTCCTTCACTTGAAGATAATTGTTGTTCCAAGAGTAAACCACCATTTCTATTGAAGCATTTCTTTTTGTACTTAATTTTCTTTCTCCTTTTTAGTACTATGTACAACCACCATGCACAGAGTACCAGAAGTAATGTTCCAAGCGATCCTATTGTTATGACTGCACAACTCACAACAAAGGAAAATTGTTACTGTCTAGCAAGCTAAAAATATACTAGTTGAATTCAAAATATGCTACTAATTAAACTTTATATCACCCCCTTACCACATCTATGAACCCTAGATTTCCAAGTTGAGAAATGTGGTGGTCTTATTGTAGGTTAATTAAAATTTATAGAACAAATTCCTTTTTCCATAGAATATAGTAAACCTATATTCTTATAGAAATAGGTTAAGTTTGACTAAACTATCTAAAGTTGGGTCAATTTTCTTTTCTCTTAATTATTTTCTCCTTTTTTTTTGCTTTTTCCAATATTAATCCTGTTATGAAGTGTTCAAAATTCCTAATTAGTATAGATTCCTTTTTTTTGTAAAGAATATTATATAGAATATTTATAGGTTGATATATTATTATAATATTAGATTTTCTTCTAAAATAAAGAAGGTCGTTGGAAATATCTCCATAAATATTCTAGGTCATGAAGGAAAAAAGTTATGAGATAGATATGGGCTTTTGAAGACTATATGAGGTGGATAGAGATGTAAGGAAGAAGGGGAGGTACTCGGTGGAGTGAGAGGGCTTATAGTAGGGTAGGGATACGAAGAGTGGGGAAACATGGGATGTTTCGAGAATCCAACAATTGTATCTAGTTATGTCCTTTGTAATGTTTTGGTTCTATCCTTTATAATGTTCTCTATTGTACAGTGGAATGATCCTCTCTCATCCGTAGGTGTAGGCATAGTTGGTTGAACCATGTTAAAACCTCTTGTACCATTGTGTTATTGTTTATCTTTGTGTTCTTGATTAACAATGTTTGCATGAAAGCTTCCGCCGTCGTAACAAATCCAAAATTGATAAAATAGTTGATCTTAGGAGTACTGGTATTTCACTTGTTCCTTTTGTAAAAGAAACACCACTATTGATACTACAATTGTCATTTTTGCTTCTATATTCTTATGGGAATACTACATCTATAATTCTGTGTAGGTTCTCTTTCAAACTTGGTTATTGGATTCTATGTGCTATCATTTATAGAACATAAGGTGAGTGCGAAATGGTTGGTCTAAGTTCAAACTTGACTTGAAAATCATAGGTTGATCCAGTCTTTTAGCCCAGCTCATGCTAACCGCTCAAGGATTGAAAATATTTGATTTGTCAAAATTAGAAACTTGCCAAAAGGAGGATAAAAGGTTATGGTTTAGATTTTGCCAACCTTGGGGTTAAGGTTTAAACTTTGGTTGTACTGAATTGAGCTTGTGAGACAAAAGATTGCAGTTGACATGGTGAATTTGCACACATGACTAAAGTTTCAAATCTTTGACTCAACTTATATAAGGAATTTTACAATAGAGCTTTTGTATTGAGAAACTAAAAAACATTTGTCATAAGCTTTAAGCTATGTCTCATTCCTAGAAATTTTAAGGAAAAGAAAATATAATATTGTTTCTTTTATTCACGTTTCTTGTATAAAAAAAGGCCCAAACATAAAATTTAATTGTAGAGGATTGCACTTTGTTTGAACTTTTCTCATTTTTATAAAAATAAGAAGGCAATATTTTTTAGTACTTTTTCTCTATCAATCATTTCCTTTTTTCCTCACTTCTTTTGGGGTAGCATTAGATATGAAGAAAAAAAATTATTTTCCTTCCTTTACTACTTTCCATGAATGAAATATATCCTTATATCAAAAAAAATATTTTTAATATAATTTTTAACAAAATTTGTGAAAGTATAAAGTAATAATTTCATCTATGTTGGGAAGTGTTTTTGAAAGCATTCATAAAAATTAGTTTTGAAAAACTATCCTTGAAAACTACTTTTTGTAGAATAAAAGTTCTTGAAATGGTCTTCACCTTTTTTTTTTTTTTTGTTTTTAAGTACTCTTTTAAAATAACTTTTATACGTAGTACTTTATTTTCAATCATTCTCCATATTTTGTATAATTATTTGTTTAAACGGCCTTCAAAAACAAGTAGGAATAATTAAAAGTAATTAAAATATATTTTCAAAAAACATTATGTTTTATGGTTGTCCAAAATGATTTCCTATTTTTTTTTGTTATTAAAAGTAGCAAACTATTTTTTTAAATAGCTTCCAAACATAACCTTTAATTATTATTATTTTTTAAAAATAGAAAGCTTGCTATTTTGTGTATGTTAAATAACTCATTAAATAATAATACTTGTCTTCTTTTAATTTTCAATCAGTTAGTCAAAGTATTTTTATTTTTTTTCCCTTTCAATCTTGTAGACCCATGGTTAAGTCAATCTTAATTTAATTCTCTTTCTGATGCATTTCCCTTTTTTTTTTTTAACATAAAAAATAATGATATCTTCTATATAAGTTATATAGAAACTCTTATATAAAAAAAAAGTATGAATTTGTTTTGTTACTTAATTTTAAATAGAACTTAAAACTAAATAGTGCTTAATAGTGTTAAGTATTAGGTTGTTTATTTTTATAACATTTTATTTATATTAAGCATTAAAAATAAAGAAAAATCAATATGTTACTTTTTTCATTAAAAAAAAAAAGTCAAATATTTTGACTTTTTTATTCAGTAAAAATTTTATAATAAGTCATGAAAAAGTAAAAAAATCAAACAACTTAAAATCTAAAAGCAAATTTACTTCCAGTAAAAAGCTAAAAAAATAAACACCCTCTTAGTTTATGTTTTCAAATAATTATTTAAAATTTTAAAATTTTGAATCATTAATTTTTTTAATAAAATACTTCAATAACACCTTAATAATAAATAATGAAAAATATGGTTTAAAATTTAATTAATGATTCTAGTCGTACTTATGGCAAAATTTCAGAACTATGGCTCATAGATATCCTATGATATATCATTGTATGGAGTCTAAAATTAGAATTTTTTTTTTCTCTAATTTGTACTCGTAAGAATAGAGGAAAGAGAGAAAAAGATAGAAGATGGGAACATACCTGGTAATATATATCTTGGATAAGTTGCAATATTCCAGGTTATGCCTTCATGTTCAAATTAAGAAATGATTCAACAACCTTAGCTCTTAATCTATCAAGTGATTAAAAAACAATTAAATAGAAAGAACTACTCAGATAAAAAATAGGAAAGTTATGTTTAAGAGAGCATGGGAGGACTATTTGAAAACAAAAAAAAAAAACTTACTTATACAAATTTATCAAAATAATATTCTCTTCACTTCAATGGAAGAAAGTAGACTCTCTCCCATCTTTTATTAAATCTCATAATTACCCTTAATAAAAATATCTTATTTCTTTTAGAAGTGAAATTTAATATTTCCAAGACTCCTCTTAGGCTCTTTCACTAAAGAATAAGAAGTAAGCCTCAACCTCGGTAATAACACGTACGAGAAGAAACACTTTTTATAACATCTAATAAAAAAAAATGTTATACCCTTTAAATATTCCTTATTGATGTCATAAACTTTGAATATTCATTATTGTTACAATTTTGGAATACATTGGAAAAATGGGTATGAAAAAATTATAAAAATTTGATTTTTATTTGTATAGAAATGAAGAACATTGTTTAAAATTAATGAGAATGTAAGTGAAAAAGTATTTAGATTTGAAGGGAGAAGAAAGAACATGAAGGAAAGATTGGTCCTTGACCAACTCCTTTATCCCTCATTTTTTATTTTATTTCATAATATTTAAATTATTTTTACAAATATTAATAATTTTAAAGAGTCTTTGATACATATTTTTTTATTTTTAGGATTTTTATTTTTACAATTTTTTTAAAAATAATTTAACTTTGAAAGTCTTCAAAGTATGAAATTTTATTTATAAAAGAAATATAAAATATTTTCATCGAGGGCAATTTTGGTGCTTTTTTTAAAAAACTTTTTTTGTAAAGAATCTTATTTTAATAAGATTGTAAAAGTGAGATTTAAAAAAATAAAATAAAATAAAACTCCCTTGTTCTCCTAAACATAATTTTTCCAGATAAATTACCGATTTCCTCATCTCAATAATAGAATATATATCGCATCGTTCATGAATATATCCATATACATAAAATCAAATAAATTAGCACTCCTCTGTAGATTGTGTACCTGCTTGACATCCTTGGGGAAGATAAGGGTTGCCTTCATATACCGGGCAACTGCAGGTGAGACTTGAGGTTTGAGTGTCAGTTAAACAAAGGGTATTCATGCCACAAAAACTTGTGGATGTGTTGAGGTTTGAGGTGGAGGCATCGCACGTTGCGTTGTATATCCGCCAGTCCAGCACTGCTGGAACGTATTCCATATCTTTCACCGTATGTGGATCTGGTACATTTGAGATAAACCATTCTTGGTCCACCATGAACGCGTATTTGCATTGTTCTTGCTCATCAGCACTACCATCAGAAGAGGTTCCTAAATTTGCAGTGAAGGACAGGAGGCCTGGAGGGACTTGGGTTTGGCAACACTCCAAGCCATAGCAGCTGGCTTTCTTTGCCGCAGTTGCGTCCTTTTTGCAAAAGGTCTTGCATCCCCCGATTACTGTATCATCCTGCATAATGTAGACCAGGGCACTGCAACCCACAGCAGTGAATCTAGTGTAGGTGTTGGAGAATGAAAAGGGGCCTCCCTCCCACCACTGCGTGTCATTTGATGGTTTGCCGGAACAATTCTGAGAAAGGAGTACTGGGTTGTTGACCCGGATGGTGCCATCTAATGAAACATTCAGCACCTCCAGATTTACTTCTTTCAGGAAAGGCTTAGGAGGGTCGGTAGAGTTGTTGCAAGTTACTTCGAACCATTTATCGAAGTAGCAACCAGCAGATCCAATTCCGAAGGGGTATGGAATGTCAACGTCTCCACACCTCTCTTGACAACCAGGCTTCGCTTGAGTTGCTGCTAATCCTTTGCTTAGCCATAGTAATAAGGAGATCTGAAGCAGCCATTGAACGGTACTCATCATTCTTAGGTTGTTTGTTGAATTGAGATTCATACGCAGCAAAGTAAAATATACTCAAAAAAATTTTCTCCAAGTATCACTTACTAGTCAACCGAGGAAATCAAATCTGGTCGTTCTTTCCTATGCTTTTTATTCTTGTACCACATCGCCCAAATAGAAATTGCCGGAGAAAAATGATGAATTCGTCCTGGGACTACACGACGAATAGTGAGTTCGAACAATGTCCTTGTAATTGATGGATGCTTGGTAGCAACTTTCTATGTAGGGAGTCCTTTGCAAGGAAGTGGCGAAGATATTTCCTAGGTTAATACTATCATTAAGAATGCTGACGATTTGGACGCATGCCTAGTCTTTTGATTGACCGACTATTTGGTTGAGATCTTAGAAAGTGATTGGAAATTACGCCCTACAATAGGAATTAATAATAGATATTGGTGTTCATATTTGAATTTACTAATTAAAAAAAATATTAATAAAAATAAATATAGGAAATAAATAATAAATTTATTAAATTATTATAAGGCTTGATTATTAAAATTTGCTAATTTGATACATTGTTATGATCGATCCCTTTACATTGTTTATAATGTATTTATATTGTCATTTTATAATTAGTTGAATAGAATGCAGTCTATTTTATTTTCTTTTTATGATAGAAAATTTGAAGTATATAATTAAAATGTATATCATTCAATTACAATTATAAGTATTGGTCTTTTTCAAAGCAATGAAAGAAATTTGTATCTATATTTATCAAATATATAAGATTGAGATATAAACTTTTTCTAATATAAAATTTTCTATATTTATGATAGAAAATTTGTACACACATTTACCCTTTCCTCCTTTTCTTGTTTCTTTTCTTTTTTCCTTCTAAACAATATCACTATTCATATGAAATTTATATTGTTGAAATGATTATATGAATTCCATTTTTTTATTTTTCTTTTAAATTTAAGACTTAATTATTTTGTAGTTATGACACATATCATAAAATTGGAGCCTACCCTTTTTTTTTTCGGGTTTATAAATGCCCCACTTGCATACTTAGCTTTAATACATTTTTATTAAAGATTGTGATCACATATAATTTCTTTTTATTTAAAATTTACAAGAGTTAGAAATTTACAAGAGCTAGAAACCTCATTTGAATATGATTATTATTTTAGTTCCCTAAAAGTTTAGAAATTTTAAAATTAATTTCGTAAGTTTATATTATATGGAAGATACTACTAGTTTCAGAAAACAGAAATCCATCCATACATGGTGACGAGCACTATACATTGCTTTCAGAAGTAAATTAAACACTTCAAATGCATAGCAAACTAAAACTAGACAAACTTATGAAGAACTGAGCGATTGTGCAACAGAGATGCAGATGGAGAAGAAGTTGATGAAGATGTGAAGTTTATATGAGTTTGTGCCAGCAGAAAAGCTTGGAAGCTGTGACTAGCCTCTTTCAGAAATGGTAGCAGTGCAGCATGCTTGGAGTGAAAAGGCATATGTATTTGCTCGAGGAGCATAATACATTGGCACAGGCATGTTTAAAGGGAGAACAGGCAATGAAGCTTCATAATTAAGGACATTAACTGCTTGCCTTATTGCAGGGCGAAGATTGCAGTCTGGGTAAGCACACCAAAGCCCCACAATCATCAGGCATCCCATTTGTTTCTCATCAAAGTCTGCAGACAGTCTCAGCCCAGCTACTTCAAGAAGCTTTCCTACTCCATAAAGGGTCCAAACCCACTCCACCAATTTGATCTAATTTTCCTTGGCTTTTGGTTCCTGTTAAGCCTAAAGATATAATTAGTTAGGATATTCTTTTCCCTCTAGTCTTGTAGCTCCACCTGTACAATTGGTTAGGACCTGATTGTATATAATGCCTCCCCTGGTATTGTAGAAGACAACTGAGACAAATAATATTAACATTTCTCCTCTCATCTCTCTCCCTGTTATTGTATGACCTGATTGTATATAATGCCTGCCATGGCTTCTTTCAAAGAAACCTCCGAATCACCTTCTGCTAGCATTGTTAATGTGCAAAACCCATTATCTCAGTCAAACAACCTTCCTTTACCAGTAGCCACACCCTCTTTTTCTTTCCCATCTATGAATCAACCTCTCACAGTGAAGTTGGATAATGGGAACTACCTCATCTAGAAGAATCAGCTTCTAAATGCCATCATTGCTAACAGACTCGATGATTTCATTGACGGATCTCAACCCTACCCTCCTCGATTTCTCGATCTGCAACAACAAACCCTCAATCCAGAGTACTCGGTCTGGCAAAGATACAATCGACTTCTGATGAGTTGGCTGTACGCATCCTTGTCCGAAGATATAATGGCTCAGATTGTTGGATATTCAATAGTTCTGGAGATTTGGAACGCCCTTAATCAGATTTACTCTGCCTCTTCTATGGCACAGTTTACTGAGCTTCACACCAAGCTTCAAACGCTCAAGAAAGATGGACTCTTAGTTGGTGAATATATTCAAAGGCTCAAATCCATTTGCAACAGTCTTGCAGCAATAGGAGAACCGGTTTATGAGAAAGACCATCTTATCTATTTGTTCAATGGATTAGATCATGAGTGTAATTCTTTTGTTACCTCCATTCAAAATCAATCTATCCAACCAACTATTGAGCAAATCCATAGCCTATTGCTTAGCTACGACTTCCAACTTGAACGACAAAACTCTGTTTCTCTCCATTCTGCCCAAGTCCATATGGTTCATCTGAACAAGAAACCTTATAAATCAACTCCTCAACCTACATTCAATCATATTCACATTCAACTTAGATACTCTTCTCCACCTTTTAAGCCAACCACTAGTCAATATCAACCCAACATTTTGGGCAAACCACAACCACAACCACGATAGCCTCAATCTCAATGGAAACCACATTTTTCAATCCAGAATCAAAAGCCTCAGTGCCAAACTTGTGGTAAATTTGGACACACTGCTCTTATTTGCTTCCATCGCACAAATTTGAACTATTCACCCCAACCTTCTCCTAAATCTTTCAATATTGTTCTCACCACAAATTCCCAGCTCCCTAATCCTCTAGAATTTTCTTACCCTGCAATGGCTCATCCTGCTGGTACGCATAATACGGTTCCTGATACAAATTGGTACATGGACTCAGGTGCTACACATCAGTTTACTTCGGACCTCAACATGCTTGACACTGTGGCACCATTTAGTGGTTCAGATCAAGTGACAGTTGGGAATGGTAAGCAACTCTGTATCTCACATCTTGGTACTGCAAAACTACCATCCTCATATTCTCCTCTTGTTCTACATCAAGTCTTTCACACTCCAAAAATTTCAAATAGTCTTATTAGTGTTAGAAAAATGTGTTATGATAATAAAGTTTTTGTTGAATTTTATACCACTCATTTTCTTGTCAAGGATCAGGTTTTGAAGAGAGTTCTCCTTCAGGGTCAACTTGATAATGGCTTATACAAAGTTCAGTCATCATGCTCTCTTTCTACTGTTTCCTTTCCTCCTCAAGTTTTCATAGCCAACACCAAGGATCCAAATCTGTGGCACAAGAGACTAGGCCACCTAGCTTTATCTGTTGTTAATCAAATCTTGGATTCTTGTAACATTGCTCAAACATAGAAAATTCGTTTTAATTTTTGTAATTCTTGTCAAATAGCAAAAAGAGCCATAGGCTTCCTTTTTCTCTGTCTCCATCCATTGTAGTAAAAGCTTTTGAGTTAATTCATACAGACCTATGGGGTCCTTCTCCCATTCACTCTATTTTTGGTGCTCGTTATTTTTTACTTTTCATTGATGATCATACTCGTTTTACTTGGTTTTATTTGCTCAAAACAAAAGATGAAGTATATCCTACTTTTCTCAAGTTTCAAGCTCTCATTGAAAATCAATTTAATACCAAGATTAAGGTTGTCCAATCTGATTGGGGAGGTGAGTTTTGATCTCTCTCCATATTGTTTTCAAATCTGGGCATTGTCCATCGTTTATCGTGTCCATACACCTCACAACAAAATGGGAGGGTTGAGTAAAAAAATCGCCATTTGGTTGAAATGGGATTGTCCCTTCTTGCTCACTCGGGTATGCCCTTATCTTATTGGCCTTATGTCTTTCAAACTGCCACTTACCTTATTAATCGTCTCCCTACCCCTGTACTGCATCATCAATCCCCTTATTTTGCACTCTATCACAAACTCCCAGCTTATACTCATCTTAAGGTCTTTGGTTCCTCTTGTTTTCCATATTTGTGCCCTTATAATATCCATAAACTCCAATACAGGTCACTGGAGTGTGCTTTTCTTGATTACAGTTCACACCACAAAGGTTATCTATGTCTTGACATTCATTCCAGCAGGGTGTATATTTCTCGCCATGTGATTTTTAATGAAGATTCTTTTCCATTCAAGAATTTGAAATCTTCTTTCTCTCAGTCTATTTCTTCTTCCTCTTCTTTATCAGTTCCTCTATCCATTCCCTTGCCTCATCTCTCCTCATCTTCTCCTATGTCTCCATCTATTCCACCTTCTTCTCCACCTTCTTCAAGTGTGGACCTGCCTGTACCTTGTGTGAATACAGATTTACTTACTTTTTCTCGCACTCACAATATTCATCCTATGGTGACCAAGTCTAAGGTTGGTATCTATAAACCTAAGTTGGGGTTGAGTGACTCCACAGGTTCTCTCACTAAGCCTACTTCCTTTTATCAAGCTATTAAAGATCCTTCATGGAAGCAGGCCATGGAATTGGAATTTGCTGCCCTTCAACACAACAAGACCTGGCATCTGGTTCCTTCACCTTCCTTAGGCAAGGTAATTGGTTATAAATAGGTCTATAAGCTAAAGCTTCAGCCTGATGGCCAAATTGAGAGATACAAGGCCCGCTTAATAGCTAAGGGTTATCATCAAACTAAAGGTATTGACTACTTCGAAACATTCAGCCCAGTTGTCAAGCCTCCTACTATCCGTATTGTTCTCAGTCTTGCTCTTTCCCAAAATTGGTGTATTAGACAGCTGGATGTTCATAATGCCTTCTTACATGGCGACTTAGCTGAAGACGTTTTCATGGAACAACCGCCTAGATTTGTTGATCCTCTTTATCCTACTCATGTCTGCAAGTTGGATAAGTCTCTCTACAGCCTTAAACAGTCACCTTGGTATACTAAGCTGAGTACTTCTCTGCTACACTTAGGATTTGTTACTTCTAAGAATGACTCTTCCTTATTTATTTGTCATTCGTCTCATGGGTTACTTCTTGTTCTTGTCTATGTGGATGATATAATCGTCACTAGGAGCCACTCTCCTCAGGTTACTCATCTTATCCAACAGTTGCATCATCAGTTTTCTTTAAAGGATCTCGGTCATTTACATCATTTTCTAGGCTTGGAGGTTCATCACACCCCTACTGGTATTCACCTCAGCCAAGCAAAGTATATCACTGATCTCCTTACTCAGGCGGCTATGTTGGATGCCAAGCCATGTCCCACTCCTATGTCCTCCAACACAAATCTCTCTCTTCATGATGGAGTGGCTCTTGAAAATGGTTCAGATTATCGAAGTTTTGTTGGTGCCCTTCAGTATTGTACCATGACACGCCCAGATATAGCTTTTGTAGTAAATAAAGTGTGTCAATTCATGCACCATCCCTCTGATGTTCACTGGCAGGCTGTTAAGTGTATTCTCCAGTACTTAAAGGACACATCTCATTTTGGTCTCTTCCTACAGCCTTCCTATGACTTCAACATCACTTGCTATACAGATGTCGACTGTGCTTCCTACCCTAATGATAGGCGTAGCACCAGTGGCTACTGCCTCTTCCTTGGCTTTAATTTGGTTTCTTGGTCATCTTCCAAACAAAAAGTGGTCTCCCGTTCCAGCGCCGAATCAGAGTACCGAGGGGTAGCAAATGGGGCTACTGAAATTGCTTGGATTGAATCTCTTCTTTGTGAACTTTCCATTACTCCCACCCGACCTCCCCTCATTCTCTGTGACAATATCAGTGCCACATACTTAGCTACCAATCCTATTTTGCATGCTCGCGCCAAACATGTGGAAATCGACTATCACTTTGTTCGGGAACGTGCTCTTCAACGCTCTCTCTCTGTCCAGTTTACACCTTCTGATAATCAACTTGCTGATTACATGACCAGGCTTCTCTCCACCCAACGTTTCATCACTCTACGCTCCAAGCTCACTGTTCTCACTAGACCAATGAGCTTGAGGGGGAATGTTACGCCTAAAGATGTAATTAGTTAGGATATTCTTTTCTCTCTAGTCTTGTAGCTCCATATGTACAGTTGGTTAGGACTTGATTGTATATAATGTCTGCCCTGTTATTGTAGAAGACAACTAAGACAAATAATATTAACATTTCTCCTCTAATCTCTTTCTCTGTTTCCCTCTGTTTTCATCTCCTTTCTCATCTATTCCATAGAAAATTTCCAAAGCAACAACTCAAAAACTATAGACATCGAATTCCTTGCTAGCATTGCCTTTCATAAGACATTCAGGAGCCATGTACCCCATAGTCCTTGCCAAAACTATAGTTTGTGACACTTTCCCATGATCAACAAGCCTGGATAGCCCAAAATCACCAAGCTTCACGTTGAAATCTGCATCCAGCATCACATTACTTGATTTTACATCTCTATGCACACTATATTGTTCCCATTCTTCATGTAGGCAGAGCATTGCTGAGGCCAACCCGGTAGCAATTTTGTACCTCATTGCCCATGTCAACAAGGTTTTTCCTTCAAACAAACAAGAAGCCAAATTACCGTTTGGCATGAAGTCGTATACCAATAGAAGCTCCTTTTTTTTATGGCACCAGCCCATGAGTTGCATCAAGTTCTGAGGCCTCAATCTACTGATAATCTTTACTTCAGATGCATACTCTTTTATCCCTTGTTCTAACCCTCTTGAGACCCTCTTAACAGCAATGTAAGAGCTCGGATTCCGCAAGAAACCATTATAAACCCCACCAAACCCTCCCTCTCCAAGCTTCTCTGCCTTTGCAAAGTACCCTTTGCAAAATCGTCAACCTTGGACAGGTCAAAATCATGATCTTCTACCCCTTTCTCATTTATCTTTTTCTTCCACAAGAAAAAGCAGACCAATCCCAAACCGGCCACCAGGGCACAAACGCCAACACTCAATCCCACAATTACTAGTCCTGTCTTCTTTCCTTAGTTTTCCTTTGCATTATCAGAGATTTGTAAATCTGAATAATTGAAATTCCACGAGTAAATGACGTTTATCTCGTACAAATCTCCTATTGCACTTGAGAAGCCACTAGTAATGAATTCGGGCAAGTAATTGCTTAGATTAACTTTGTAATAGAGGCTTTATGGAGTGGTGTTAACATACAACTCATCAGTACAAAAGATAACACTCAGATTTTTGGAACTAGAAGCATAACTGAGGAACATGATTTATTTTTCCTTCTAGAATATGACTCAACCATGTCATGTTTTCCACAGATTTCATAGAGTTAATATTGAAAGTGTAAATCCGAAAAAGTGTTTTAGCAAATTCGGCTAATTTTTTACAAAATTCAAAATAATTTTTATTTTTATTTTATTTTATTCTATTAGTCTTATATTTTTTGGGAGGAGTCTTATTGGGATTGTGCTAGTGGAGTCCCATTCTACTTATAAGTAGAATTTCGTTCCACTTTCAGTCCTATTCTGCTTACAAGTAGAGTCCTGTTGGGATTGTGTTAGTGGCTTATAAAAGCAGGTCACCCCACACTCTCTATATACAAATACCAATTTCTCTACAATTGATGTAGTGAACTTAGGACAAATTTTAACTGACCCAAAACCAAAAGATGGTTCTCATTTGTTACCAACCTGGGAAATTAGAAATAAACAAGTTAGACATACTATTCTGAGTACCCTTTCTAATGAACTTTTTGATATTTATTGTCAATTTAAATTTGCAAAAGAAATTTGGGATGCAATGAATAAAAAATATATTTTGGAAGATGCACGAACTTAGAAATACACCATTGGGAATTTTAGAAATTTCCAAATGATTGAGGATAGAGATGTATAATCTCAAATCCATGACTACCGTTTGTTGATTAATGACTTAGCTATTGAAGACATTAAATTACCCAAACCTTTTGTGGCTAGTTATTTAGTAGAGACTTTTCTAGAGTCTTGGAAAAACTACAAAAATAACATGAAATACAAAAGGAAACAAATGTTCCTAGAAGATGTCATAATCTATATTAGGATTGATGAACTAAACCGAAATAGGGACAATGTTGAAAAAGCTAAGGAATTGTCTTCTAAGGCTAATGTAGTAGAAGAAAAACCCAAACCCAAAAACAATAGGTCCAGAAAGCAAAACTCTAGGACCAAGCCCAATGCATCAAACAAGGTTCAGATCCCAACTATTAAATAACAGGGTAATTGTTTTGTTTGTGGCAAGTCTAGACACCATGTAGCTCAATGTGTCACCATAGGAAAAGAACTAAGAAGTCCAATTCAAAGGCAAATTTGGCAGAGGCAGAGGTGATCATGGTAGTAATCTCCTCTGAGGTGAGCATGGTCACCAATATGAAGGACTGGGTGGTAGACTTTGGGGCTACCAAGCACATCTATGGAAACAGAAGTGCATTTACTTCCTATACCACTCTAAAGGAATGAGAGGAATAAGTATTCATGGGTGATTCTAGATCTACTCTAGTGATTAGCAAAGGGAAAGTTCTCCTTAAGCTAACCTATAGAAAAGTGCTTGCCCTCAGTGATGTTCTTCGTGTGCCAGATATTCGCTGAAACTTGGTGTCAGTATCTCTGCTTGGAAAAGCGGGAGTGAGGATCTTGTTTGACTTTGATAAAATAGTTTTAACCAAGAAGGATGTGTTTGTGGGGAAGGGTTATTGTAATAAAGGTTTATTTATGTTGAATGTTTATGATATTATTAATAATATTGCATATTTCTTCTACTTGCATAGTTGATTCTTGTGATATTTGGCATGGTAGACTAAGACATGTGAACTTTTCATATATG
Organism: Vitis cinerea; assembly: GCA_022059055.1. NCBI lineage: Eukaryota > Viridiplantae > Streptophyta > Magnoliopsida > Vitales > Vitaceae > Vitis > Vitis cinerea. Next base: position 90,013 of record JAJJMJ010023110.1, on the reverse strand, counting down.
AAGAAAATGGTTGAATTGAGTTTAATCCCTAAAATGTTCTTAGAAAAAACTATGGAAAATGTGAATCCTATGTAGAATCTAAAACCACAAAGATCTGGCAAATCAGTTGAAAGAGAATCAGATTTACTAAGTTTAATACACAATGACTTAGGAGACCTAAAAAATACAATGATTATAGGTGGTAAATGATTCTACATAACTTTCATAGATGACTACTCAAGGTATACAAGGGTATATCTTTTGAGAAACAAAGATGAAGCAAGAGATGTTTTCATCAAGTACAAAAATGAAGTGGAAAATCGTCTAAGTAAGAAAATTAAAAGTCTTAGAATTGATAGGGAAGGAGTGTATGAGTCCAACCCCTTTAATTATTTTTTTGAAGATCATGGGATCATTCACAAAACTACTCCTCCTTATTCCCTTGAGTCTAATGGAGTAGCCGAAAGGAAAAATAGTGCCCTAAAAGAAATAATGAATGCAATGTTGGTAAGTTCAGGAGCATCCTTGAACTTATGGGGATAGCTATCCTATCTGCATGTCATATTCAAAATAGAATACCTTACAAGAAAACTGGTAAAACTCCTTATGTGTTGTGGAAGGGTTATGCACCTAATATAGCATACCTGGAAGTGTGGGGGTGTTTAACTAAAGTTCTTCTCCTTGAACCTAAAAAACGAAAACTAGCTATGTTGAGAATAGTGCAACATATAGGTTTCTTATTACTAAGTTAGAAAACAGTCTTGTAGATGTCAATACTATAATAGAAACAAAAAATGCAAATTTCTTTAAAAACAACTTTCCTATGAAACTAAATGGTAAACAACAAGTTCAAAAAACAAGTAGAGACAAGTTTATTGAACCTTCTGAATTTGAACCTAGAATGAGTAAAAGAGATAGGAAAGAAACAAACCTTGGAGATGGTTTCTACACCTTCCTAATAGATGAGGACCCTAGATCCTACAAAGAAGCTACAACTTCTCCTAATGCACCATTCTAAAAGGAGGCCATTAATAGTGAAATCGAATCAATCATGTATAACCATACATGGGAGTTAGTAGATTTACCTCCTGGTTCAAAGACTATTGATTATAAGTGGATCTTTAAAAGAAAGTTAAAACAAGATGGGTCCATAGAGAAGTATAAAGCTTGTTTAGTTGCCAAAGGCTTTAAACAAAATAAGGATGTAGATTACTTTGACACATTTGCCCTTGTGACTAGAATATCATCAATTAGAGTATTGATCGCTCTAGCTTCCATTCATAATTTGGTGATACACCAAATGGATGTCAAGACTGCATTCTTGAATGGGGATTTGGAAGAGGACATTTATATGGATCAACCTGAGGGATGTGTAGTTCCAGGGAAGGAAAAAAAAGGTGTGTAAGTTGATTAAATCACTATATGGGTTAAAACAAGCTCCCAAATAGTGGCACAACAAGTTTGATCATGTGTTAGTAACTAATGGATATTCCATTAATGATATTAATAAGTGTATCTACAGCAAGTATGAGGATAACACATGTGTAGTCATTTGCCTTTATGTTAATGACATGCTGATCTTTGGAACTAGCCTAGAGGTTGTGTGTGAGGCCAAGAAATTCCTAGGTTCTAAGTTTGATATGAAATACCTAGGAGAGGCAGAGGTGATTCTAGGAATTAAAATAATAGAACACCTAATGGGCTTAAACTTTCTCAAGAGCACTATGTTGAAAAGATCCTAAGGAAGTTTGAACACTTTGATTGTAAACTAGTGTCAACTCCTTATGGTCCCAGCTCACAGTTGAAGAAAAATAGGGAACATAGTGTTGCCTAAATAGAGTATGCTCAGATCATAGAGAGCCTAATGTATTTAATGAAATGTACTAGAACCGACATTGCTTATGCAGTAGGTAGATTGAGTCGGTACACCCAAATTCCTAATCAGGACCATTGGACTGTTGTTCGTAGAGTCCTTAAGTATTTGAGAGGCATCATTAACTATGGTTTATGCTTTAGTGGATTTCCAAGTGTCCTAGAAGGATTTAATGATGCAAATTGGATCTCGGATTTAGATGAAATGAAATCTACTAGTGGATATGTTTTCATCCTTGGTGGAAGTGCAGTTTCTTGGAAGTCTGCCAAGCAAACTTGCATTACTCGGTCTACTATGGAGGCTAAGTTTATTGCCTTAGAAAATGCGTTTATTGCCTTAGAAAATGCAAGTTCTAAGGCTGAGTGACTTAGAAACCTCTTAACAGATATCCTTTTATGGACGAGACCAGTCTCATCTATGTCTATGTGTTATGATAGCCAAGCTACAATTGCCAAGGCTAAGAGTAAAATATTTAATGAGAAGAACAGACATATACTCTTAAAGCACAATATTGTGTAGCAGCTGCTTGAAACGGGGGTTATATCCCTATAATTTGTGAGGTCAAAGTTGAATTTGGCCAATCCTTTGACTAAACCACTAAATAAGAAACTAGTGGAAGAAACATCAAGGGGGATGGGGCTTATGCCTATTATAGAAGTTAAGAGTGGTGGTAATCTAACCTATTAAAATGGAAATTCTCTATCCCTATGGTGTAGATAGAGTGTATTCTGCATTGACTATGGTTGAGTGTTTACTCTTAATGAATACCATATTCCTTATGGATGGTATGTTTAATGCAAAACAAACTTGATGGATTCACCTATATGATAGTGGAGGTGGGGCAGCTTCCTATGAGAACCTAGGCAAATTCTCCAAATCTCTCATGAATATCCAAGCAGGGTGCATGGCCTATTTGTGCCAACCCATTTTGTACAACTCGTAGTGAAGTTGAGAAAACCAATGTGGATAAAAGTCCCTTGAGTTACATCAAGAAACACTAGTTCATAGAAATTTATTTTCACCGTGTTTTGTGATTCAATACTTATTTGTCCTAAGATTGGTTCATAGCCTTTGGGCACCAGTATTGATGCATTGGATTCTTTTTTCCTCCATTTTTTTTTCTTTTCTTTTCACATCTACACTCTATGGGAGATTGTAGGAAGAGTGTCAATCTGAAAAAGTGTTTTAGCGAATTTGACTAATTTTTAACAAAATTCAAAATAATTTTTATTTTTATTTTATTTTATTTTATTTTATTTTATTCTATTCTATTAGTTTTATATTTTTTGGGAAGAGTCTTATTAGGATTATGCTAGTGGAGTCCCATTCCACTTGTAAGTAGAATTCCGTTCCACTTTTAGTCCTATTCCGTTTACAAGAAGAGTCCTGTTGGGACTGTATTAGTAGCCTATAAAAGCAGCTCACCCTTCACTCTTTATATACGAATACCAATTTTTCAGAGAGTTTTTCATACAACTTTTTAGAGGATTTTTTTCAAAGTTGAGTTGTACACGTCTTGCTTACAGAGTGCACTTAAGGCAAGATCTGGTTGTTGAATCCTGGAGGTAGACCACTAGTACCCTAGTGCACCGAGTTCGTCTTTGAGGAAGGTGGATATATTTCAAGGACAATGCTTGTCATGCCTCAGTCGATAAGTTTTTCTTTCTATCCATTTTGTTCTTTGTTTGTGTATTTGGACTAGTCTTTTGTTTCCATACCCTTAAACCAACAAGATTTGTAAATCTGATGAATTGAAATTCCACGAGTAAATGACGTTTATCTCGTACAAATCTCCTGTTGCACTTGAGAAGCCACTAGTAACAAATTCGGGCAAGTAATTACTCATATTAACTTTATAATAGAGGCTTTGTGGAGTGGTGTTAACATACAAATCATCAGTGCAAAAGATAACACTCAAATTTTTGGAACTAGAAGCGTAATTGAGGAACATGATTTATTTTTCCTTCCAGAATATGACTCAACCATGTCATGTTTTCCACAGATTTCATGGAGTTAATATTGATACCAACATGATCATGTTTTGGATCCCAAGCATTTGGAAAAGTATCAAACTCCATTGCAAAAAAAGTGATTCCCTGTTGAGTTTAGTGCCTGCTGGTTGTTAGACAAAAGACCCAAGCCGCTGCCTCTTGTCACATCTGAGGGCAGTTGGGTACCGTTTGGAGCAAGAAAGAATGCAAGTCCATCACCATAAGAAAATTTTCTTTGGGAATCAATTCCAAAAGAGAGATTGGTAGAGAAATCAACCAATCTTTTCAAGGCCTTATTCCAAAGGTGAAATGGCTCACGATATGTAGCTCGACGCCAACTATCATTCATCATTTTGTCCCGCTGGTTTCTAGTGAGGTGGATGGCTTTATCACCAGAATAAGAAGTCTGCCCCTCAAAGTGAATTTGATGACCATTCAGATCAAAATTGTTAAAACTGAAAGATAATGATGAATTTGCAAAAGGGATCTTTAGAGACAAGAAAAAGGAGACCATGAAGATATGGAGTAAAAGAAGTGTATTTGAATGGAGTTGGGCAATACTAGTGTTGCAGACAGCCATGGTTGGAAGGATGGTTGAGTTTGAGAGTTGCAAATTGCTAAATAATTTAAAGTCGCAACAAGCTTCCAAAATTGTCTCAAGCCCTTAACAACTTATTTTTTTCTAAAAAGGAAAATTATATATGGTGTATTGCTTCAGATAATACTAGTAAGTGGCCATGTGCGTGTAAGCCGAGCATGATATACAAATAATAATTATGAGAAATATAATTACTAAAATCTATCATTGTGTTCAAAAAATCTGCTTGTACCTTCCCAAAAGTCAATCCAAATAGCAACTAAGTAAAAGTTTTAAAAAAATTCCTTTGTCTTCAAAAAGTTTAATAAATATTTTTAGTTTCCAAAAAGTGGATTCATTTTTTAAGATAAATAAATATTATTATTATTATTATTATTATTATTATTATTATTATTATTATTATTACCAAACTTTTAATCCTTCAATATCAAACAAAACTAGTGTGAGAAACCAACTTTAGTTTTGGTTAATCCTGAGCCTTTTTTTTTATGGATTGCTTGAATTGACAATGCATATATCCTCTTCATAATAGACTACTTCTACAATTAATTTTACTAACATTATAGAAGAAATCTAAAAAAGCAACCCTCTATAGAGCATACCATTATTGCCTTCTTGAAATACAAAATCAATCAAGGTAGGAGAGTGTTTTTTTTTTTCTTTTTTCTGTGATCTTTTAGAAGTTTGAAACATTGCACCTATTATAGGACATGACCTTTTAATTGATATCAATTAAGGTTAAAGTAGCATTGTGAGTTTTATCGACACTGGTAAGTCTTGACATATACACGTATTCATATGATATAATTATTAATACAATTGTACCTTTGCTATCAATCGTGCCTTTTGCTTTAGTATACTGCCATCTGTTTTTTTTTTTTTTTTTCACTTTAAACACCCATTTACAAATAATTGCTTTTATGTTAGGTGGTAGAGGTACTAGTGACCAAGTCTTGTTCCTAACAAGTGTTGAATACTCCTCAACCATAGCAGCTTTCCAATTATATTTTTATAAAGCTTCTTGAATGGAAGTTGGTTCTTTAGAAGCCACAAAGACTTTAGGTTTGAATATTTCAACCTTGGACTTGGTTCTCATAGAATAAACATTTCTAGATGCATCTGAAATAGGGTTATTAAAGGATGTCATATGTGAAATAGTATTAGTCGAATCAGAAATGGATTGATTAGAACTGGATTGGTCAATAAATGTGTTTGTAATAGAAGAAGTGGAAGGTGATGGTATAAACAAAATTGAGGAATGAATGGGAATAAGAGTAGAATAGGAAGTAGGTGTTGGATTAGGAATAAAGGAAGGAGAAGTAATTGACTTGGTTTTGGTGAAGGAAAATGAGTTCTCATTAAATTGAACATCTTTGGATATGTAGGTACAATCTTGAGGATCTAAACACTTGAAACCTTTATGTTTGATATTGTAGGTCAAGAAAGTACATTCTATAGACCGAAATTGGAACTTAGGATTGCTATAGGGTCTAAGGTTTGGAAAACATGAGCAACCAAACACTTTTAACATGGAATAATATGGTTGTTGTTTGAATAGAACTTGGAGAGGAATTTGACCACAAAGTACTTATGAAAGCAACCTATTGATAAGAAAAATTGATGTCCTAATAGCTTCATCCCGATATCTTAGAGGTAAAAAGACATGAACTAATAGTGTTAAGGCTATTTCAATGATGTGCCTATGTTTGCATTCAGAAATACCATTTTGTTTATGGGTTCTAGGATAAGCAAATCGATGAATAATACATTAGACTCTAGATAATTTGTAAAATATTGGTACTCACCACCCCAATTAGTTTGGATTTTCTTGATAGAAATACCTAGTTGTAACTCTACCTAAGTTTTAAAGTTAATAAATGTTTGGAGGGCATCAGATTTATTTTTGAGTAGGTAAACCTAAATGAAATGAGAGAAGGAATCAATAAAGTGAACATAGTATTTATAGTCATTAAAAGTAAAAAATAGGAAAGATCCCCACAGGTCTGAATGTATGAGTTCTAAAGGTTTAGTGTATTCAATAGTAGAATTAGGAAAATTAAGGATGTTTATGATGCTTTCCTAGACAACAAGCATTACAAAAATTAGGTAAGTCTTTATTGATAGTTGGAATATTACAAAGAGACAAGACTTTTGAATCACTTTAGCATTATGATGGCCTAACCTATTGTGCCAAAGTTGAAAAATATGATCATTTAAAATGGGGAACATGATAAGCAGATGAGGACTTGAGTGATTGAAACTTGAGTTGTCAAAAACATACAGCCCATTAGCTACTTTACCCTGTGGTAAGATATTTCTTGTGATTTGGTCCTTAACAAAACATTGATTAGAATGGAACTCAAAGAACACATTATTATCATGAGGAAATTTAGAGACACTCAAAAGATTTTTCGAAATGGTGGGACATGAAGAAGCTATTTTAGAACTAGAAGTTTAGATGACAATTGAGAAGGAAAAGTTGATTGACCAATGTGTTGAATTGCAAGACTATGGAAGCATCTCCCATATGAATTTGGTCATTTCCTGCATATGTGTCTCAAATAATGAGATTATTAGGATCTAGTGTGCAATGGTTGGTTTCACTACAGTCAGGATACCAACTATTATTTATCACAACATTAGGAATAGCTACCATAGCATCCATTTGAGTAACCTTTGTGGAACTGCATTATGCTAAAATTGAACTAGAATAAAGGTTGGACCAAACCTATGGTAGCATTTTCTAGCTATGTGCCTCATTTTACCACACAATTGACATTGTGGCTTCCAATATTGCCTACCACTTCTTCCATCATTGAATACATTTGAACTTCTTCCATTTCCTCAATTTTGTTTACTCGAAGGAGGATTGAAATTTGAGATTTGTAATTACCTTATCCTATAAAATTGCCTTGAAAACCACATTATCCTCCATTAAAATTTTTATATGACTGCTGATTGTTAGAAATCTTCACCATATTCACTTGATTTATTGAATCAAGCCCCTTAGCATGTTTTCCAATTCTTCTTTCTTATACTAACAACAATGATTCTATCTCTGTGACTTTATATGGATCATTTCTTGAATTCATCAAAACAATAATGTATCATAATCATAATACAATCTATCAAAGATTGCACCTATATGATCTTTGATCGTAAGAACATGTCCAACAGAAGCTAGTTGATCAACTAGGGATTTAATCTTTAACAAATAATCATTCATCAATAGATCACTCTTTTTTTGTGTTCTAGAGCTTAGTCTTGAACTGAGATATCTTAGCTTTGGTTTGTGAGGCAAAGAACTCCTCAAGAGCTTTCCAGATTTGATGTGAAGTTTCGCATCTAATCATTCACATGAGCATCACTTTTGTCATTGAAGAGAGTGGCCATGAAAATATAAGCTAATCTTATTGCTCCCAGTCAAGATACTCCAAATTGATATTTCCTTGAATAGGATCTCCAACCATAACAAACCTCTATGGTGGATCTTTATTTTCCATAATGAATTTTTGTAGTTTGTGACCTCGTATTGCAACTCCAACTTGTTGTTTCTAGAGAAGAAAATTGCTATTATCCAATTTGATTGACAACGAGTATGCGAAGACCATTGGAACAAATTTTGCCATGGAAGGAGGGCTTTCTAATGATGAAGAAAACAAATTCTCTCCAACCAATAGAAAGGCTTCAATACCATATCAAAATTGATAAAACGAGTATTTCTTATTAATGATGAAAATAAAGTTTACAACTTAAATAACCTTCTCTATGACTAACTACTCCTTATAGAGTGTAACCATTTGCATAATAGTCACTAAGTAGATAACAAAATTTGTTATCTCTTGACAAAGTCAAGACCCTTCTTTATTTAAAAGAGATTATAAATGAGTCATCTTCCACATCATTATACCCTAAAAGTAATTGCAAAGTGGAGTGTGATGAAAAAATTATGTGACAAAAATAAATAAAAGCAAAAAAATTCTCCTCCACTTTCTTTCAGTGTATTTAATATACAATGGTTTCAATTTTATGAAAAAAAAAAAAACTCTCAATTTGTTTATAAAAGTGAAAAGTGAAAAGATGATATTCATGATTTAGGATTAGATATTTTCTTGTTAATGGAGATGATGCTTTTTCATCCAGGTGTCTCAATAGTCGTCAACTTCTGGTTGATGTTTAGTTGCTCCCAAAATTAATACTTTACTTAATACTTGATTTAGATTTAACTATTATTGATTTTGTTATTTTCGAGTTTTCCAATCAGTACAAATTTGAATGCACTTGCATTTTGCCATTCTAAATGCTTGGGATCAAGGTTTATGCCTCTTCTACTCATATCTAACACCAAAAATTATGTGGCCTTATAGTTGTTTATAACGATGCTTCAATAGCACTTTAAGTAGGCTCTTATACTTTGTCGTTCTAACTAGTTGCATTTTAAAAAATGAACTTAATCCCAATGTTTTACCTTTTTCATGACGGTTAACATTATACTAGTTGTATTTCTATATAGTTTGTACTCATGAACTCTTTTGTAAATTTACCTTTGTCACTTGTCCAATATCAATTAATTGGATGGAGAAAATTTACATTTATACTTCTTATTTAGCAAAAATGCTTAATTTTATACATTTTAGTTGGATATTAAAAGAAAGAATTTTCTTAATCAAGGTGAAAGAAATGTAACTAGGCTTAACCAAAGAAAAAAAAAATCCTACTTGACAACATTGATAAAATTTATGAACACTTGCTCGTAACATGAATTATGAAAAAGAAATGCCAAAGCACAATTTTGTTGAAGTCAGAAGACAAGATGAAATGATATTATTTCTTCTAATTAAATAAGAAGCATCATACAACAACATTACATTCAACTAAAAATCATTACCATTTAAAAAGTATCATTGTACAACACTGCTTTAACAAAAAAATTACACAAAGTAGTAGCTAGAGTAGTCTCATATTTCTACACGAATGCATATATAATATGATAAGAAAAAGTATGCTTATCAACTTAAAATGACCTTTAAAACAATATAGGTTAAACATCTGATGAATAAGATGCATTGGTATTCAAGAAAGATCCTGTTGAAGCAGAGATAACATCCTAGGGCCCAATCAATTCAATGGTGTCGTATTCAAGCTCCTCAAAATTCTCTTGAGCTTTGAAATCTCCTTGACACTTTCTAATTCTTTCCAACTCCATTGCAATTTCCATCATTGTAGGCCTTTTCTTCCCACTCAAGTTCATGTATCGTCTTGCAAGAAAAGCTATCTCATTGATCTCTTCTTTCCTACCCTCTTTTACAACTCGAGCATCAAGAAGATCAAATAAATGATCTTCTTTCATGGACAATATGAAATATGAGGCTAAACTTTTCCATTCTTCCAATCTAGTTGACAAGATTGGTTTTTTCCCAATTAAAAGCTCAATAAAAACTATTCCAAAATTGTAAACATCACTCTTTTTAGTAAATTGGCTTGATTGTAAGTACTCTAGGTCTAAGTATCCAAAAGTACCTTGTACTTGGATGGTCAAATGTGTTTGATCAATGGCAACAAATTTTGAAGTTCCAAAGTTTGCCAATTTTGCTCGATATTTATCATATAAAAGTATGTTAGTTGATTTGATATCTCGATGATAGATTGGTATGGAAGTGGCTGAATGCAAGTAAGAAAGAGCTCCCACAACTTCAGTAGCAATTCGAAGATGTATTCCTATGTGATCGGGAACTCTTCATTTTGGCCATGGATATGTTCAGAAAGGGTCCATTAGAAATAAACTCATAGATCAACAAAGGTACTTCTATCTCCAAAGAACATCCTAAAAGCTTAACCACATTTCTATGATTAATTTGGGATAGAATAACAACCCCATTAATGAATTGTTCAAGTTTCCCATCTACGACTATCTTTAGCTTTTTAGCTGCAACAATTCTTCCATTCATCAACATTTCTTTATAAACAGAACCTTGGCCTCCTTGACCAATAACCCGATTTGCATTATAACGATCAATATCTTTCTCCAACTCTTTGGAAGTGGACAATGTGGTTTTATCAACATTTCCTTCAGTTGAAGATAACTGTTATTCCAAGATTAAACAACCATTTCTCTTTGTACTTAATTTTCTTTCTCTTTTTCAGTACTTTGTACAACCACCATGCACAAATTACCAGAAGAAATGGTCCAACTCCTACTATTATGCCTACACAAGTCACAACAACTTAAAATATTACTTTGTCTAGCAAGCTAAAAATAAATTACTTGAACTCAAAATATGCTATATTTCTAAGTTAAGAAATGTGGTCTTGCTATAGGTAAATTAAAATTTATAGAATAAAATCCTCTTTTCATATAATATAGTAAACATATATTCTTGTAGTAATACATTAAATTTGATTAAACTATGCAAAGTTGGGTCATTTTTTTCTTAATTAATTCCTTTTTCTTTTGCTTTTGTCAATATTAATCCATAATTGCAAAAAACATTTGATCTTAGGAGTATTGGTATTTCACTTGTTCCTATTGTAAAAGAAACATCAATGTTGATACTATAACTATCATTTTTTGCTTCTAATTCTATGTAGGTTCTCTTTCAAACTTGGTTATTGGATTCTATGTGCTATCATGTATGGGACGTAGGGTTAGTGCAAATTATTTGGTCTGAGTTCAAACTTGACGTGAAAATCATCGATTGATCTAGCCTTTTGACCCAGCTCAAGCCAACCTAGTTAAGGATTGAAAGGATTTGATTTGTCAAAATTAGAAACTTGCCTAAAGGAGGATAAAGGGTTATGGTTTAGATTTTCCCAACCTTGGGGTTAAGGTTTAAACTTTGGTGGTACTGAATTGAGGTTGTGAGCCAAAAGATTGCGGTTGACATGGTGAATTTGTTAGACATGGCTAAAGTTTCAAATCTTGGACTCAACTTTTATAAGGAATTTTAAAATAGAGATTTTGTATTGAGAAACTACAAAATTTTTGTCTAGAGCTTTAATTCTATGTCTCTTTCCTAGAAATTTTGAGGAAAATAATTTTTTTTTCTTTTATTTATGTTTCTTGTATAAAAATGTCGAGACATAAAATTTAATTGTAGAGGATTGCAATTTTTTTGAACTTTTCTCATTTTTTATAAAAAAATATGAAGGAAGTCCTTTTTTAGTACTTGTTCTCTGTTAATCATTTCCTTTATAAAATTTTGTCTCTTTTTTTTGGGTAACATTAAGATATGCCCTCAAAAAAAAAAAAAGAAAAAAAAATCCTTTCTTTACTACTTTCCATGAATGAAATATATCATTATATAAAAAAAATCTTCTTAATATAATTTTTACCAAAATTTATTAAAGTAATAATTTTATCTATGTTGAGAAGTGTTTTTGAAAATAGCTATGAAAAATAATTTTGTAAAAACTATTTTTTAAAACTCTTCTTTGTAGAACAAAAATTTTATGAACTTGAAATATTCTTAACCTATTTTATATATTTTTAAGTAGTTTTTTAAAAATAATTTTTACTTATAATATTTTATTTTCAATCATTCTTCATATTTTATATAATTATTTATTTAGATAGTCTTAAAAAAACAAGTAGGAATAATTCAAAATAATTAAAATTATTTTCAAACAACTTTCTGCTTTATTTTCTATTTTACGGTTCTCATAAATGTTTTCCTATTTTTTTGTTATTAAAGTAGTAAACTATTTAAAAAAAAAAAAAAACTAGAAAGCATGCTATTTTTGTGTATGTTAAATAACTTGTTAAATAATAATACTTGTCTTTTAATTTTCACACAGATGGTGAAAGTATTTTGATTTTTTTTTCCCTTTCAAACTTGTAGACCCTGGTTCAGTTAATCTTAATTTAATTCTCTTTTTGATAAATTTCTTATTTTTTATTTTTAAAAACAAAAGATAATGATGATTTCTATATAAAATATATAAAAAAAAATTCCTATAAAAAACAGGCAATTTAGTTTATGTTTTAAAATAATGATTCAAAAATGTTTAAAAATTTGAATTATTAATTGTTTTTAATAAAATACTTCACTTTTTGTAAAATACATTTTAGATATTATTATCTTTCATGATAAATCCTTAAAAACTATTATATTTATATAGAAAATAACAATTATTTTTATTTTTAAAAATAAAAAACATAAAGTGTTTCCTAATGACACTTTAATAATAAATAATGAAAAATATCACATTATAGGTCAAAATTTTAATTAATGATCGATTCTAGTCAGACTTATGGTAAAATTTCAAAACTATGGTTCATAGGCATCCTATGATATTGTATTGGTTCTAAAATTGGACCCTTTTTTTTTTTTTTTTCCAATTTGTACTTGGGAGAGCGGATCAACAAACATGTCTTCATCTAATGGACAGCATGAATAATTTTCCTTCCAATTAAAGCATGCCGTCCCATTCTCATATATCATAAAATCTGTACCTACATGTTCAAATAAATAAATGACTCAAGAATCTTAGCTCTTACTCCATTAAGTGATTAAAAACAATTAAATAGAAAGAATTAATTGATAGTAAAAAATAGGAAAATTATGTTTAAGAGAGCATGGGTGGACTATTTGAAAACAAAACACTTACTTTTACAAATTTATCAAAATAATATTTTCTAAGCTTTAATTGAAGAAAATAGACTCTCTCCCATCTTTTATTAAATATCATAATTACATTTAATAAAAATATCTTATTTCTTTTAGAAATGAAATTTTATATTTCGAAGACTCCTCACAGTGAAAGAATCTGAGGAGAAACACTTTTCATAACATCTATTAAAAAGAATATTATTGGTGAATTTTTTAATACATTGGAAAAATGGGTATGAAAAAATGATAAAAATTTGATTTTGATTTTGATTTGTATAGAAATGAAGAACATTGTTTAAAATGAGAACGTAAGTGAAAATGTATTTAGATTTGAAGGGAGTTGAAGAATCATAGAAGAAAGAACATGAAGGAAAGATTGGCCTTTTACCAACTCTTTTATACCCCATTTTTTTATTGGGTTATTTGATAAAAAGGGTCTCTCAAAACCTAATTTTTGAAATTTAACCTCTCGCTCTTTTTTGGCATCGATCATTTGGACAAAAATACCCTCATTATTTTCTTGTAAAAATAACCATTTCTTTTAAAACTTACATGTAAATACTTAAAATAGAAAATGACATTTATGTTAAAAATTGGTTATTTTTCCAAAAAAAATATGGGGATGGGTTATATTTCCGATTTGGGGATTATTTTATCCCTTTTAACCAAATATTTCTTTTTTATTTTATTTCATAATATTTTAAATTATTTTTACAAATATTAATAATTTTACAAATTCTTTGATATTTTTAAAAATTTTAAGATTATTATTTTTATAATTTAAAAATAATAATAATTTAACTTTGAAAGTTTTCAAAATATGAAATTTTGTTTATAAAAGAAATATAAAATATTTCATTGACGGTAATTTTGGTGTTTTTTTTAATAAATTTATTTGTAAAGAATCTTATTTTAATAAGCTTGTAAAAGTGAGACTTTTAAAAATAAAATAAAATAAAACTCCCTTGTTCTCCTAAACATAATTTTTCCAAAAAACCTATTTCCTCCTCTCAATAATAGAATATATATATAGCATCGTTCATAAATATATCCATATACATAAAATCAAATAAATTAGCACTCCTCTATAGATTGTGTACCTTGACATCCTTGGGGAAGATAAGGGTTGCCTTCATATCTGGGGGGACAGTGGCAAGTGAGACTTGAGGTTTGAGTGTCAGGTGAACATAGGGCATTCACGCCACAAAAACTTGTGGATGTGTTGAGGTTTGAGGTGGAGGCATTGCATGTTGCGTTGTATATCTGCCAATCCAGCACTGCTAGAATGTATTCCATATCTTTCACCTTATGTAGATCTGGTACATTTGAGATAAACCATTATTGGTCCACCATGAACTCGTATTTGCATGGTTCTTGTAAGAATTTTGTGTGGCTCACTTGTAAATTATTATGTGATATTTATTTAAATATAAAATTAAGTATTATGGTTTAATAAATAAAAAAGCTAAAACCCATTGGTCAGTTTTTGAGAAGTTAGTTTCCTAAATTAAAGACACTTCAATGGAAAGTGCACTTCTAATTCTATGAGGAAACTGGTCCTTTCTCCACCCTATAAATAAGCATTCTATTCCATCAATAAAACACATAAGAGAAAACATAAGGGTGAAGGGGTTAAGGGAGAGAACACAATTTCTATTAAAGGTATGTTTTTGTTTTTCTTTCTCAATAATAGAATTGTGAAAATCATATTGTTCTAAAAATCCTTGACTATTATGATTGTTTTACAAGAATTAAGGTTATGATTGTTCTGCAGGAATTATGATTATTATTATTCTACATAAATCAAGAAAACTCTAACATGTGGTATCAGAGCCATGGTTCAAGAACTTATGATTTTTTCTTTAAAGATTATTTTATGTCTTTCTTATGATATCAAATTTTGATGAGAGAATTAAATTTATTGATTATATTTTTCCGTTGCTATCAATATATTTTGTGAATATTTTTGTATTTGATTTCTTCCCAAAATCAATTAAGGTGGCTTCAAGTTATTATATGAATTATGATTTTATGTCAATTATTTTTTGTTGCCACATAATTGTTTATTGCTATTAATGCACGATTTGAATAAATTGAATTCTTTATGGCTTTATGTTAAACTTGATCCTTTTATGAAGAAATGGCATATTGTACAACTTGGGACATAAGTTATTTTTTTGGAAAATTGTCTTTTATGCTTCCATAATAGTATTATGAAGGTTTAACATGATTGAGATTTTGTTTGATTTGATATTCATATTATGTTTGTTTGTAGTCACCAAAGTGACCAAACTTTAATGTCTTGAATATTGAATTATATAATAATTATTTATATTATACAATTTGAAATTCACTTATGAACGGTTTGTTCGTCATCAAAGTGGTCAAACCTTAAAATTGTGTCTATCAAATTATATGATATTATTATTGATTACCTATTATGTATGAAGTGACATAAGAATGATTGAATAGTTATGGCTTAAAGACCATTTGGCTGAAGGTCTTATTATGGCTAATTATTTATATGAATTATATGTTATGGATATTATTATCAATGTAATGCAATTGACACTTATGAGATTTTGAGGTAGAATTCATATAAATATAAATGGAGCTAATTATGTGAAAATTTCTCATATAATCTTAGATTCTTGTTATAGTAACATGACTTGCATTTTTATAATTTTGTATCACCAAATTGACCATACTAGAAAGTTGATGAACATCCATTAAAGATGTAAATGTTGTTTATTACAAAATTTTGAAATTCATATAATGTAAAGTTTGTTAGTCACCAAAGTGGCCGAACTTGAAAGTTTCATAAATTTCGTATTGAGTAACACATGCTTCCATTATTCAATTACTCATTACTTATGGATGCTTACAACATATTTAAGTACTTGCACTACTACAAAAATAATTTATGGTGTCACTATTTATGGTGTTACTTTTAAAATAATGACGCCATATGACTTAAAATTCATAAAGGTGACACATCATATAAAAATTTTCAATTAGGATAGATTTTAAGTTTATAGTGTCAATTTTTGAAAAGCAACACCATATAAAATAAAAATTTTAAAATATTATAACTTAATAGGCCCACTTTGAGAATAATGATAGTATATAAAAAAAACTCATTGTTTCCACATACCCAATCCAAAAAAATCTCATTCCATAACCCTAACCATAATTTTCTTCTACCTCTTCTCACACCTATAGTTAACACACAACTGCTCTTTTCTACTTTGTGGACTCTCAAGTAACCCAAAATCTTTTAGATCTATCATTTTCAATTTTCTTTTATTAATGCAAAAATATTTATTAGCACAACTGATTTACATTCATTGATTCAGTATATCTGTAATGTGGATTATGTAAATAGTGTTTTTTTTTATTGAGTTGTAGGAAAGTAAAAATTAGGTTTAACATTCCACCATATCTTTTGTTTCATTGTTAAATCCATAAAGCCCAAAATCAATGAAAATAAGATAAATGAATGATTTTTTAATATATTTCATACCCAAAATAAGGGACAAACATTTTACAATATGAAATTTTCTATTGATCATACAAGAAATTTCCTTTGATGAGACTTTTTGTTTGTTTTCTAGGAATATTATAGTATATTGATGAGGATATGTATCGGTGATATTTGAAAAATAACTTTTTAGAAAATTATTCTCAATATTGTCATCTCCCATAAAAGAAAAAATGAAATCATTTCCATATCATGTTGGAGTTGGTTTGGAATGTTGGAATTAACAATGAGAAATTAATTTTATTTTTTATTTATTAATTTAAATGAATTGTTTTTTAAAATTTAAATACGAATGCAAATTTTTATAATTATAAAAATGATCAAATCTTATATTTTTATTTTTTTTTTTATTCTTTTGCATGGTATTATGGATATATCTCATCTTATTCTATTCATATTTTTTCTATTCTTAAAATATGTTTTTTATTTTTTGTTTTTATCTTCTTTTCTTATTGTTTTTATATGCGTTGACCAAAATTTAGAGTAATTTGAGATTGATGGTGAAATTTCCCTTTCAAGGTTAGAAAATTTATATAAAATCATTTTATTACATAAATTTTCCTTCCATAAAACTTTTCTTTTTTTAAAAAAAAAAGATGTTTTATAATTTTCTTTTGATTTTCTAAGAAATTTCCTTTAATCAGATTGTTTGTTTATTTTCTAAGAATATAGTATGTTGTGATGAAAATATTGGTTGGTCATATTTGGAAAATAATTCTTGAGAAAATTATTCTCAATATTGTCATCTCCCTCAAAAGGATTCTAAAAATATGCTTTATTTTTTTCTTCTTTTCTTATTGTTTTTATATGCATTGACCAAACTTTTGAGTAATTTGAGATTGATGATGACTTTTTTCTTTTCAAGGTTAGGAAATTTCTATAAAATCCTTTTATCACAAATTTTTTTCCAATCCTTTCCATAAATCTCTTCCTTTTCTTCATTTTTCTTTTTTTCTTTTTTCTTTTTTTTGAAAAAGACATTTGATAATTTATTGATCTAAAGAATATTAAAAGTAAAAAAATTAAAATATTGAATATCTTTTCCTTTGATTTTTTAATTTTTTATTATTTTTATTTGAACATATTTTTCATATCCAAATTTTTTATTAATTATTTTAATTAGAAAAAATAAATATCAATTGGACTTATGACTGAAAGATCAATAATTTTTATGAAAGGTTCTTTAATTCTTTCTCATACTAATTTTTCTCTCAACATTTTTTAATAATGAATTAGGTTTTTTGTCTTATATACACAATCTTCATGCTTGTTATAATATCATGTCCTCTCATATTAGTAGTTGAAAACATTTTTATATTTTGTTACTAAAATTTTATTTTATACAATTGAGATGAAATTTAATGGACATTTTTATTTCACAAATGAACATTAAAAAAATATTGAAATTTAAAAAAAAAAATCCTTCCAAGAAATAAAAATATATATAAAAAGAATTAAATGTTAAAAATAATTTTTAAAATCATAATGAATTTAAAAAAAAAATAAAAAGTGCAGATTTTAAGTAGAAGATTACTGTTTCCTAAAATTTTAGATTTATTTTTTAATTTTCTAGTTTTGATTTATTTTTTATTTTCTTGAATTGTTTTTATTTGAGTTCAAATGTGACTGCTTTGTTATGAGATTCATTAAAGAGATAATTGTTGATTCTACAGTTATTGTATTAAAGGTTTTACTCATTTAATGAATTGTACATAGTTTCATACTTCCAATTATTGTGATATTAATGTTATTCTCATTTGATTTCGGTTTGATGATTAAAAAAAAAAAAAAACATATTCTCAAGTAGAATTTGGTGAAATTAGAGGAGAATTGACTACTTTTGTGTTATAACTAATCATGAATCATGTTGATATATCATGATCATGTATGGTGAGTCCCTTAGTTGTTATATCAATTTTCCATTGGTATTGTATAGCATTACTTATTCTTTACAAACTATTTTTATATCAAAATGAGAAAAAGAAAAAATAAAAATTAGTACTTAGATTTGTTTATTTTTTATAACATCAATTAATTTTTATTTTCAATAAGAACTCTAAAACTCATTAAACTATGAAATGTAGGTATACACTCTTGGGAGGACATTAGAAGAAAAAAAAGAAAGGAGAAAGAGGCAACAAGATTTTGGGTTTTTAACTGTGACTCTTATGCCATACATTATAGGATATAAACGTTACTTTATTTGGTATTGAGAATTTTGGGTTTTTGGATGCAACTCTTGTGTCATTTAATGGTTAGCCGGTTTTATGCATATTAAAAGCAGGTAAACATGAATATTGGAATACTTAACATTTCTAAATCATATTTTAATGTGTTTTCATTTTTTTTTAGTTTCGGTGGGTTTGATGTACTATCATTTTGTAAACATTTAATATACAAGTATTACCGGATGCTGTAATGTATTACAAGGTAATCCATAAACATTACAAAAATATAAGTTAAATGTGATATGATTATTATATTTATGGAAAAAATATACACAAGTTGATATTATTTATCAATAAGCATTTCAAAAATCTACAGGCTAATTAACCAAAAACAACCATATCTTTCATAATCATTTACAATAATGTGACACCATAACTCAAAGGTGATGCATTTAATGACACCTTATATATATCACACAACTCTATTTCAAATTAAGTATCACTAAAAATATATGGTGTCGCTTCTGAATGTATCACCATTTATCTGTTTTGGTGTCGCTTCCAAATGCGTCACCAATTGGTACCCTCTATGGTGTCAGTGGATAAGGTGACGCTATGTTGTAGCGACACCCTATGTTTATAGTGACTCATTATAAATGTCACCATATATCTTTTTTCTTGTAGTGTTGTTGGATGAGTATATTGAAAGATAGTTAAGGATTTACCCAACCACCTTATGAATGTGGAATATGATGGGATAAATCATATGCTTTAGTTAGATTATATTTTTACATTCAAAGATTGCAAATGTATTTTAACATGGGCTATGAAGTTATCCATTAAAATATATATTATAAGCATCATAAAGTTATTATATATTGTAATATCTACCTAAAGGAGAGTTGTAGTATATATATATATATATATATATATATATATATGTATTGTTTTTCTAAATTAGTTGTTTGAATCTGATTGTGTTTTTGCTTATAGCTTACCAAGTTTAATCACGAAAGCATGATATTTTATGTTACAGTATTGTCCTCAAATTTTCTTATTATTTTGTAATATTAAGTTTATTATTGTTCCTCTAAATAAAGAATATCCATGATTGAGGACTAATTAATATCATCATGAATTTTGATGATATGTAAGAAATGAGCCCTTCAAAATGATATGACTATAAGACTAAAAATCTTGGAAATAATTGATGAATTTTCATATTATGCAATCTTGTTTTAGTATAGACCACTTCAAATCTATCCAAAACACTATTAAGAATGAGTGTCATATGATTGAATTGGTCATTATATTTCTTTGAAAGGAAACAAGACTACTTGATGAAAATTCATTCCCCTTGAAGATTTATGAAACTTATAAGAGGCCAATGATTAAAGTTTATAAGAATTATGAATGAATCAATTAAAAAGATGATTCTTGTGAAATTATCAAGAATCATAAAAGGAGACTCAAAATGTTGAGTATCACTTTATTGGAAAATCATGAATAGTTGAAGGATTGCATAAATTGTAAAATATGATTTAAAAGAGCAGTTAAGTTTTGTTCTTTTGTATGATTAAAATCATATTTCATTAAAGTTTTCCTTTTAATGAGATTAAAAAACAAATAGAATAAATGTACAAAGTTAGACAATTATGTTTTAAGGTGGTAAATGTTACAGATGCTATTAAACTCTTTACGCACTTGATACTTATGTTATGTCAAGTATAATTATAATTCAATGCTACTCGTTTAGGAGTATGTCAAGTATATCTTGCTACCCCAAAGGTATAAGATTTACAATCCAAACCAAAGTATTATGAGTGATTGTTGAAACCGATAATGTTGTGGTTCATTAAGAATGTTTATATCAGTGGGAGTGATAAGTACCATGAAATATGGTTACCTAGGGAATTATAGTAAAGTTTTTTTTTAACTTTATAACTTCTAAAATGTTGCTTACTATTAATGAAGGTTAAACTTAGTAAGTAATAACTAAATGATCAATTACTCTTAAATAAAGTTAATTGGACCTCTTATTATTAGGAATGACATTAAAAATAAATAAATAAATAGAGAATCTTATAAGGGGAAAGATTTTTTATTCCAAGTATCAACCATGTGGTATTATAACCACATAAAGTTTTTTCAAGTTAGAAGTTTAGCATGAAATGTTCGACTTTTAATTTTATTTGATACTTCAAGTTTGTTTCTTGACTAATGTAAAATGTGAGCCAAGTGAGAGAATATCAGTGAGAGAATATCATATTTTCATTAAGTGGCTCATATTTTAATGATTAAGTTTAAGAGATAAACTTGTGGTTGTCAATTAAAGTTAATATAGAAATTTTAATATTCCTTCATGATATCTTAAGTTCTATGATAGCATAATGTTCTTTGGATTTAAGAAAACCACTATGATTTAGTGAATATATCCAAAGATCAATGGGAGAAAACTTATTTTTATATTGATAATGTCTTGCTAGTTATTACTAGATTTCTATTTATTGCATTAAGTTATGAAATAAAATCTCAAAATTTTATGATAAAATATATAAAAGAGACAATATTATGTGATGGAATAACATATCATATGTGAAGTTATATGAATTGTTAGATTGTCTCATAAAGTATATATTTAAAGTTTTTTGAGATATTTGATGGATTGAAAGTGTTATGAAAGAGGAACCTTGATGTTGCATGCTTTCCATTTACTTTCAAATTCAATTATGTTGATTGATAGTTAAAAGTCTACTTTTGTTATTTGTTCCTATTAATTGAAGATTATGCAAAGGAACAATATTATGTACATGTATGACAATCTTCTATCAAAGTATGTATTGTGGCATAATATGTCACAAATTATGAATTATGGTTGTGGAATATTATTTTAGAACTTGTGTTTGTCAACTTTATTGCCAAGTTGCTAAAAATAATAGATTATGTTGTCACTTCTCTTTCAACAATAAATATTTTATGATCATCAAGGACATAAGGTTAATTTTATTTTTTATTTTTTTGGTATATGAGATAATTTAGAAACAAGAGTGTTAAATCAATTGATTATGTGTACAACTTATGATTGAAGACCTAATGATAAAAAAAAAAAAAAAAAAAAAGTGCTACAAAGACATTGAATACCACATAGAAATTACGAGTCTTAGGCACATTATGGTATTGGTCTCATGATGATGATTATTTATCGAACACTCTGGAGTTCGATTATATGTTTTTGAAATTTCCTTATATCTATTTTGTATACATAATTGCATACAGATTAACATTTAAAGGAAAGTCTTTGGCAAAGACATTATAGTGGACTATTATTTTACTTCTCATTTACGGGTCATGTTAGGCGGGAGCTAATTGTGTAGTACATGGAAGTTATTGGAAACACCAGATATCAATGCTAGATCCTCATTTTCTAATTTTGTTTGTTAGTACCAAGTTGTTGGTTGCAACTACTTTTTCATCAAAGTAATATCAAGAATTGATTTACTTTGAATAAAAATCCAAGTAGTATCAAAAGAAAGAAAATTTATCTATGAGCATTGTACTAAGCAAAGTGAAGCTTCATGAGTCCAAAATAGTTTTGCATTAAATAAGAACAACCAGAATCTAGAACCATGATGCCACCCAAAGTTTCTCAAGATTTCATCATGCATTCACACAAGTTAACAAACTCATACAACTCAAAACCTAAAATATATTAAGGGAAAAAAATATATAAAATTGAGACCTCTAGGTCATCCACAATTGGTTCAATTTCCTTTTCAATGTTAGTCAAGAAAAAAAACAAAAACAAAAATAAAAATAAAAATTAGCATAACATATATAATATAGATAAGAAGAAAACA
Source organism: Vitis cinerea (assembly GCA_022059055.1). Lineage (NCBI taxonomy): Eukaryota > Viridiplantae > Streptophyta > Magnoliopsida > Vitales > Vitaceae > Vitis > Vitis cinerea. Next base: position 67,397 of record JAJJMJ010023110.1, on the reverse strand, counting down.
AAATACCTCAATAATGTTGAAGAAGAAAACAGAGTAGAAGCTACCAAGACCATCAACTGAACACTTGGTGAGCAAGTAGAAAATATGTCATGAATTAGATTTAAACCTTAATACCAAAACAAAAATCATCCTTAACACTTTGAAATAAATATTAGAATTAGTATTAACACCCAAAAGCCCACAATTCTTACCTTAACTCTACTTCAAATTCACCAAACACAAACAGATAATCACAGTATTAGAAGAAGGAGAAAAAAAATGAAGGATTAAAATTTGAGAAGTGCTTACCGTCTTTCCAAACTCTGAATGAGATTCAAAGATCTGAAAACTTCAAAAAAGAGGATAAGAGGTTTTGAGTTGGTTTGAGACCCTAACCAAGGATATTATGGGTGGAAGTGAAGGGTATCAAGAGAGAAAAGTAAGAGCTCATGTTACATTCCCGACTACATTCCCAAAAAACCACACCAACTAGTCAAGCACCGATATAAATGAAGACCACATCAAACCTTCCAAAAAACCACATATATTAGTGCATTCCTTGCTACTTCATGAAAATGAAGGCCAAACCGCTCATCAATGGTCTCTCATTTCATTTCTAATTTCAAGAACCACTCAAATATGTGAAATTCCATTATTGATGGGTCTTGATGTTGCTGCTAATGATGATGTGAGCTCGTAGAAGACCTAAACATTGGTTGATAATTGATAAAGAGTAGTGAAGGCTTAGGGTTTTCAATGCTCACCATTGGTGTGAGTGTGGAAGCATATGTTCTTGTGGATGTGAAACCATTTAGAGTAAGTGGAAATTTAGGCATATATATTGTTAGAGTTATTTATTTAGTAATATCTAGTAGCTTTATTTAGTTACTATTTAGTTTTATTTGGCTATTATTTTTCTTTCTTATTTAGTTACTATATTAGAATTATTCTATTTTTGTTTTAGGTTTTACTAGGTCTATTTAAATTCTAATACTATTGTATTTTTTTTTTCAAGAGAATTTATAAGAAGAAATCCTAGATTTTCTTTTTTTTTTTTCTTTCTTTGAATTTTTTTTTTTTAATTTCAACATGGTATCAGAGTAAGATTGATCTTTTAATGGGACCTTTCTATTTGTATTCCTTTGTTTGTGAAATTCCTTTTTTTCGTGTTTGATCGTAAGATATCGTAGTGGGTGATTATTGCATTGTTTTTTTTTCCCTATTTGATCTTGGTATTTGATTTTGTATTTGTTTTCTTCAGTTCGTATCTACTATTTTTTTGTTTGTTGGTTATTTGTTGTTCATTCATCATGGCAAGTGAATGAGATGATTCCCTTAAGTCTATTAGTATGATATTGGATGGAAAAAATTATTCGTATTAGAGTTGTGTGATGAAATTTTTTCTAAAAGGTAAAAAGATGTGAGGTTATATTATTGGCACTCTTCACAAACTTATAAATGAAAAGGATGAAAAATATGCAAAATAGTTAGATGTTTGGGTAGTACGCAATTCTAAAATTATTACTTGGATTAACAACTTCATTGAAACTTCAATAAGTACACAGTTGGCAAAATATGAAATTGCCAAGGAAATATGGGAATAGTTGGAAAGATTGTATACACAATCCAATTTTTCAAAACAATATTAGTTAGATATTGATATTTGAGCTCTTGAACAAAAAGACATGAGTATTCAGGAGTTTTATTCCGTGATGATTAATTTTTGGGACTAGTTGGCTCTCATGGAATCAATAGAGCTATGAGCTTTTGCACCTTATATTGCCTGTAGAGAGGAACAATGTCTCATTCAATTTTTGATGGCACTTCATAGTGATTTTGAAGCATTATATGGGATAATTTTGCATCGTAACCCACTTCCCTTTGTTGAATCAATGGTTAGTGAATTGTTGGCTGAGGAGATATGCCTTAAGTTTCAAGTAAGAAAAGGTATTCTTTCTATATCTCATACATTTGTTTTGATGGTCCCTTCTAGGTCACCTTCCAACAATCAGAACAAGCCTTACTCAAGGGTTGATATGGATGAATGTAGCTATTGTAAGCAAAAGGGTTACTAGAAGGCTCAATGTTCAATGATTCCCCTAAGAATAGTGCAACACCAACCTTCTTAACAATCTTAGTAGAGTTAGTTCAATACTAGCCAACAACGTTTTTATAGGCCTAAAAAATCTAATACCACAACAATTGTTCCTCCGTCTAACTTGTTTGGATTTGGACCCACATTATCCTCTAATCCCACAGTGGCTTTCCTTGTTGAACATTTCCAAAAGTTCCTCGATGCACAACCACATGCTATGTCTGCCTCTTTACGTTTTCTAGCCACTAGTTCTTCAAGTATATCTTCTTCGTTACGGGTCTTAGACTTTGAAGCTTCTTACCATATGTCCCCCTATTCCTTATCTTTTGCTTCTTTATCTTCTATATCTTCTATGTTTGTCATGACTGCTAATGACACTCTTTTACCCTTAGCTAGTATTAGTTCTATTATTACACCTTATTTGTCTCTTCCTCATGTCTATCATATTCCTAATCTTACATTGAATCTTGTTTATGTTGTTCAATTATGTGACTCTAGTTACTTAGTTTCTTTTCCTACTACTTTTTGTTTTGTGCAGGATCCTCAATCCTAAAAGTTGATTCGAACAGGCCATAGGAGAGGGGGGTTTATATTCTAGATGAGGTAAAAGTCTCAATAGTTGCAACTTTTAGTCTTAATTTGTCTTTTTTTTTAGTCTTTTTTCATCTAGTTTTTATTTATGACATTCTCATTTAGGACATGTTTTGGCTTCTCGTTACAAGTATTTAGTTTCCCTAGGAGAATTAGGAAATTTGCAAGTACAAGATATTTCTGAAAGCAATGGTTGTAAACTAGCAAAATTTTCTACCTTACCTTTTAATGGAAGTGTTTCTTCTTCTCCTATCCCATTTGATTTAGTTCATTCTAATGTGTGGGGACCTTCTCCAATTTCTACAAAAGGAGGGTCTTGATATTATGTTTCCTTCATTGATGATTATACTCGTTATTGTTGGGTTTATGTTATGAAACTTCATTATGATTTTTTAAATATTTATAAAGCATTTCAAGTTTATGTCAAAACTTAACATTCTATTGTTATCAAGTGCTTTAGCTATGATTTGGGTGGGGTATATACTTCCAATGCATTTTGTGAATTACTTGCTTCACATGGTCCCTCTTCTTGGTATTTCTCATAAACTTGGAGAAATTTGTAGGCTTAAGAAAGCTTTATACGGTCTCAAACAAGCACCTCGTGCTTGGTGTGTAAATGAAATTTATTGGCTATTTTTCTTTCTCAAAAAAAAAAAAAAAAAAAAGAAGTAAAAGTCAATGGGGATTCATAGTGGTTGTATGTGGAAAATTATGCATTATGAGAATATATGGTGTTTGAATTAAAGAAAAAAATGGAATTCGATGAAAGTGCGTGGCAGCCATGAGGATTTGGTGCCGTGGAGATCATGTATATATACTTGGTTGAATTAAAAATGATGGGGAAAGATGATTGACGCATGCATTGAGAGGAGAATTGAGGAGCCGATGATGTTAAGGAGTTTGTTTGGGAGGTTATATGCAAGCTGCCACCTTGGGAAGAAGACATTCAAATTTTGGGGGAGCGTTCTGGGGTTTTTGGGAGGAATAATGAAATTTTTTTAGTGGAGGTTTTGACAACCACGCACAACTTAGGGGATGGGAAAGGACACATGAATAGAACCGATATTTTGAATAAAAATGAAGAGACAATACATACTGGAGGAAGGAGGGGAGGTTGCGACTTTAAAAGCCTTCCATGTGCAGATTTTTAAGGTAGGACGATTGGACTGGTAGGAAGTGAAAAAGATTAAAAATGAAAAAAAAAAATGTACTTGGAGATCAAAACCCCCCCCATACAAAATAGTTATTTCGTGGCTTACATTATAAAACGGGTGAAAAAGTTCA
>JAJJMJ010023110.1:45136-63348 GCA_022059055.1 Vitis cinerea | reverse complement strand
AAAAAAAAAAAAAAAAAAGCCATTGGAGAATAGAGTGCACCACCAGCTGCATAGAGATCTCCAGGCATGCATTATTAACCGATTGGAAAAGGCCACTCACGTAGGGGTTCTTTTTAAGAAATGGTGCAGCCGGGTTGAAAGGTGGTAATTGACATTCGGTGCAAAAGTGAGAGTGTGGGTGGAGACATTTTAGAGGTATTTTATGGATAGCAGCAACCATGAGTTTTGTGCATGGATCATGGAGGCTGCTTCATGGAGGCAAGCATTTGGCATGAAGAAGCAATGGGAACTGAATTTGGTCCATGAATAAAAAAAAGATTTGAAACTTTTAATGGTGGAAAACAGCCCATGCGTTATTTAAAAAAAAAAAAGGTAAGTTAGTTCCTTTATTTAAGTTTTGATTCATAAATATTATTTTCTTAGTTGTTTCAAAATTCTAGTCATTTAATTTATTAAATTTCATGTTGATAAACTCGTGTTGTCAAGTTGTTATGTTTAATTTTCAATTGATTTCATTTGGTTAAGGTGTTTTAGAATTTTAGTTTTTTAATATAATTAGTTCCATGTTGATAAATTTGCGTTTACAAGTTATTAATTTTTTTTTTAAATTAATCTTGTTTAGTCTATGTGCTTTAAAATTTTAGTTTTTAATTAATTTAATTAATTTCATGTCGATATGTTCATGTTTTCAAGTGGTTAAGTTTAATTATTATTATTATTGACCCCATTTAATTTCAAAGGTTTCAGTTTTTTTCTTTTTTTCTTTTTTTTCTTTTTAAGTTTATTGGGTTGTTTGTTCTCATGTGAATAAGTTGATGAATTCCTATGTGAACTTTAAGAATTCAACTTTGTGAAATGTGGCAGATTACAATATATGTTAGCGATTTGAATTTAAAAATAAAAAAAGATAACACGTGAACATGAATTGTTGTGAGATGTTAACTTAATGGTTTGAATAAAAAAAATAAAAAGAATACTTAAGTTGAAACAGTGTCATGGATTGCTTTTTGTTTGTGGCCTTAGTTTGATTGAATAAAACAAATAAATAAAAAATGAGTTTTGGAATCGACTTTATGTGAATTTTTTTGTTTTGTTTTTATGGGAACTTTGGAATCAAGTTTTGAGATAATGAATATTATTTTGAATGTGTGATAATTTAAATATTTAATCCCATTGTTTTAGTCTCATGTATAGATTATCTCCATATTACTAAAAGTCTCATCTTGAAATTTTTGGTAAGATTTTAAATTTTTTGGTACTATTCATGTTATTAGAATTTTATAAAATAAATTAAAAAAAAAATCTCATCTTTTAAAAATTTAGTAGTTCTTAAGCTTTAGTTTTTCTTGTTTTTAATTCTTGAAAGTTGAATAAGTCTTAGGGTTTAGTCTTATCTTTGTTTTAGATTCATGTCATTTGTTTATATCCATGCATTTAAAAATCTTGTTATTAATTTTTGAAAGTTTGATGATTCTTAGTATTTAGTATTATTGTTATTTTAGATTCATGTTATTTGTTCATTTTTATGAAATCTTGTTATTCTTTTTTATGAGATTGTTAATTTCCTTAAGATATTGATCTAGACTCATCATTAAAATACATGAAACTTGATTATTCATTTTTTGGAAGCTTGCTATTTATTTTATAATTTAATATCCTTGTTTACAATTCATTGTTTGATAATCTTTGAGCATTTGTTTTCTTTAGAAAATGTTTTTTCTTTAATATGACTTCTTGAGTTGAATAAAAATTTCTTTGACCAAAAAGAAAAAAAAAATCATTTTTCTTTTCATTGTGAATTTGGCTACTTGAACCCAAATGAAAGATAGCCAAAAAAAAAAAAAAAAAATCCAAGTTGATATTTCTCTTGTTTTCAAACCCCATTTGAGTTAGAAATCAAAAATCTCCATTTTGTGTCCAACGTTTTGGGATTTATCGAATCATATGGTTCCTTTTGCTTTCCTAAAATCATTTTCAAATGAATTTAAATCATCTAAAAACTTATAAAAAAGAAAAATCCATTTTAGGTTTTTGAGACAAAGATCTCACTTTCTGTAAAAAAAAAATATGCAACTCGGTTTTATCCAAGTTGCATTCCTCTTTTCCTGATTTTCCAAATTATGTTTTTATTCACATGGGCTTGAACTTGTGCTCCCATTCTAATGGGAATACATAGGTGAAACTTATGAATAGTGAATGGGGTTTTGATCGAACCCCTACATGAAAGGTTTTTATTTATTTTTGTCTTTTTATTTTATTTTTTATTTTAAAAAAAAACACATTGTGGACCCCGCATTTTGCATGATGCATCCCCACTCGATGGCATGACTCGCTTTTAATTTATTTGGTGAAAATATGATTTTTAGAAAAGACTTGGAGTCGCCACTTATTTTTGTTTTATTTTTAAGGGAAAACAAAATAAGAAAGAAAACCCTAAGTGCGACTCTTTATTTGGAAAAAATAGTTTGTTGAAAACCAAAGTCGGGTTTAGGGGTCAGGTTATTTATTAGGAAGGTATGGCGAAAGTCCGAAGCATCTCTCTAAGTCCCTAAAAATAGGTCTCTACTAAATAAGGTGAGGTAAGTGTGATAATTGATAAGGAAATCAATGGATACCAAATAATAAAATGAATCATATATGAGAATAAGTAAAGTGGAAGTGAGATCGTACCTTAACAACAAGTAAAGATGTACTATCAATGAAACGGGGTTCGTGCGTAATGATAATTGTAAAACATCTCACACAAAACGAATCAAAATCGAACAACATCAACCAATGCAATTCACTTTAGTTATTTTCGAAAGAAATGTTATGAATATTGGGCCCCCACCAAAGCCCAATTTATTTTGCATGAATTAATCTCACAAATTTCATTATTTTGAAATTATGAAAATTGCCTTTATGCTTGTTAAAAATCAAGGAAAGTGGGAAATTATTTTAAAATCAAAGAAAATTTGTGAAAGTGCTTACTTGAAAGGAAAAATATCAAGTTTATTTAAAAACGGGATTTTTAGTGACTTAAAACCCTAATGAAGGATGAAAAGTGGTAGAAATAAAAAAAAAATTGAAAATTGGAGTAGAATTAAAATTATTTGAAAGAAAACTAGAGTTTTGAAAATTATTTGAAAATTGAAATCTTAAAAATTAAATTTAAAAAGTGGAATTTTAAAAATATATATATATATATTTGAAAATGGGAGTTTTGAAAATTGGAATTTTGAAAAATTATTTGAAAATGAGAGTTTTGAAAATTAGAAATTTGGAAAAGTATTTGACAATTAAATTTGAAAATGGGAATTTTGGAAAATTATTCAAAAATGGAAGTTTTGAAAATTGGAATTTTGAAGAATTGTTTGAGAATGAAATTTTAAAAAATTAAATTTGAAAATTGGAATTTTGAAAAATTATTTGAAAATGGAAATTTTGAAAATTAGAATTTTGAAGAATTATTTGAGAATGAGATTTCTTAATAATTAAATTTAAAATTTGAAAATTTGGAAAATTATTTGAAAGTGGAAGTTTTGATAGTTAAATTTGAAAATTGGAATTTTGGAAAATTATTTGGAAACGAAAGTTATGAAAATTAAATTTGGAAATTAAAGTTTTGAAATTTGGAATTTTGAAAATTAAATTTAGAATTTGAAAATTGAAATCTTGAAAATTAAATTTAAAAATTGAAATATTGAAAAATTATTTGAAAAGGGGAGTTTTGAAAATTAAATTAGAAAATTGGAATTTTGGAGAATTATTTGAAAATGGAAGTTTTGAAAATTGGAATTTTGAAGAATTATATGAAAATGGAATTTTTAAATATTGGAATTTTGAAGAATGATTTGAGAATGGAATTTTTAAAATTAAATTTGAAAATTGGAATTTTAGAAAATTATTTGAAAATGGGAGTTTTCACAATTAAATTTCAAAATTGAAAATTTGGAAAATTATTTGAAAATAGAAGTTTTGAAAATTGGAATTTTGAAAAATTAAACTTTGATATTAAAAGATGAAGAATTAAAAAAAAAAAAGAATGAGATGTGGTAGTTGGGATTGCATGCCAAAGGTGGCCATGCATGAGTGGGGCCCGAGATTCTAGAAATCATTCATTATTGCAGCTAGTACATGCACTGTGAAGAAGTTACTATCTGCTCGAGGAGAAACACTGGGATATTTTCATGCATTGCTCTAGCTTCTAATATCTTGGAACTAACACAAAAAATACTCCATCCAGTTGTGAGTAGATGACATCTAGGTTAGCCTAAAAAAAAAAGTAAAAAATGACATGCATTTCCATGTAAATCTTTAGCAACCCAATTCTTGCCATGGTGGGTTCTAGGACGTATCCAATGGTGGCAGCATTCATTTACAATTCTGTGTCCATGGTGTACCTATCATTCCACCCAAAATCAAAGCTTGGAATCGGTCCGAGTGCTCTTTCCAACTGATGAGACTTTTCTAAGTAAGCAAAAATTCTCTCTGTGGCCTCTTGGCAATTGGCCACTTTAACATCATTCTTGGTCATAAGGTCCCTCGTTCTGAATATCTTTGCGATGAAAGGGCTTTTTGTTACAGTACACCATATCTCGATAGCTATTACACATATAGAAGAGCAATCTTTTCTTGGATGAATGAAAATCTACGCCATTAGATTCTTTTTGGCTTTCCAACCAATGCTTGTACAATTTTAGCTTGAGGTCATAGCCAGTACTACTATTAACATCTTTTAGAAAAAAAACTCCCCTGTACCCATCCACTTACAACTTGACATGTTAAAAGCGGGCATCTCCCACAACAAATTAACCATTGACAATGAGGTCATGCATTTGATCTATGTCAGAAGCCTCATTGTCATTCTTATCTTGGACAATATCCGTACTTCATGCCCACACATGCTAGAAGACAAGTTTGAAATGTCCTTGTTATATATAGGAGCAAAGTTGTTCTCCCATTTCATTCATCTAGTTTGTTTCTTGAACAACTCATACAAACACCATCTTTTCACTAGAGGACCTCTTTTCTGTCAAACCCAGAAGTTTAGCTCCAATTGAAGTCATAAAATTGTGCCCCCAGAATTTTGTTTGAAGAAATAGTTGCAAAGACCAGACTACAAACATTCACCCAAGTGGCACACCAACAGGAATACGAGGAAGAACAGGAAGCAGATTCACTCTAGCATGTAGAACAAGGGAACAAAGTCTAGACCAAGGGTGCATGCCAGATGCATAGACACAAACTAATACCAGGAACGGAGAAAGAAATAGCCCAAAATAGAGCATGCCCAAAGAAACAAACAATCCATTAAATAAGGCCTCATTTCATGCTGAAATCAATGAGCCTAAAGCAAAAAAAGAGCCAAAATAAATCTTAAAAAAAAATTGGATATAACTTCCAAGCATCGAGCATCAAATGTAAGTTCAGATTCAAATTCATCATCAGATTTAAACCAAAAGAAATAGGAGAACAAAATAGTGTGAAGTTTGTAATCAATCCAAGATCAACAAGACAACATATAAATCTCTTGTAATCACACCCAAACAACAAATAATGCTTAGAGAATTGGCTAAAAATGAGAGGAAAGTAGTGTAAAAAATGAAAGACTGGAGATTATAGAAACCTCACCTAGAGAGCCTCCTCCTAATCTATGTTATCTTAGCTTCAAGTGAGTTGTGTCTTCTTCCAAAAACCAACAAAGAATCCCAGTTTTCCCTCTCCTTCGTTATTCCTCAAAAAGTCTCGTCTGTTCCTGCCATTAGTACTCCTCTGTTTTTTTTTTTTTTTTAAATCCTTTCAAAAACCAGTTTTCTGCAACTCTTTCCTTCTCAAATCCCTTTTCGGACTCCTCTCTCCTTTCTATCTCATCCCTAGATCATCATCTCTCTAGCCTTTTCTTTTCTTGCCAGCCTCCTACCCATTCCACTGCTCATCCTTCAGCCTCCACCAACTCCATTGCTTCAACCACCACCATGGCAAGGTGGTCACATCCTTGCCACACGTCTCATGCATGCAGCTCACCTATGGGAGTCCTCCCCTACTTCCAAATGAAATGCCCAGTTTTCCTCAGGTGGTAAGAAAATATCCCATGAAATGCAAAAGAGGTCTACAAATATGCTCATTTTCGGTAAAGTTCACGAGCGTAAGGAATATGAACATTAAAATGAAATGAGAGTGTGAATAATGAGTGTAACGAATTGAACTCTACCGAAGAAAAAGAAAGAGCCCTTGAGGTACACAAGTAGAACGCAAACTCACTCAAACCAACAAATGAACAAAAAGGATGCTAAAATTCTAAGAGAAATGACTCTGAACGCCCCTAAAGCTACGTTATGGATCCAAACTTCCTCTAAGATGTCTTTAGACGTGACTCACACATCAACATCAAAGTTGAGTAGCATTCGAACCACCTAGGAGCATAGGGACGAGCACAAAGGGAAAGGAAACTAGATGTGCTCTATAAAGCTATATCACACACAATGGAGGATAACAAACTCTAGAAAATCATGACTTCAAATGCCTGAAGTATGGCTTTGAATGCTAAGGCTGAAATGAATGATTTGGAACAACTAAACTATGGCCCTAAATGCCTGTGGGAGGAATGGCTCTGAAGGCCTATGGAAATGGTGGCTTTGAAAGCCTAAAGAGTGAAAATGGCTCTGGATGTCTATGAAAGAAAGTGGGGGCTCTAAACGCCTTTGGGAGGAATGGCTCCAAAGACCAATACTAAAGGTGGGTGGCTCTGAACACCTATGGGGGGAATGGCTCCAAAGGCCTATACTAAAGGTGGGTGGCTCTAAACGCCTATAGGGGGAATGGCTATAAAGGCCTACACTAAAGATGGGTGGCTCTGAACGCCCATGGGGGGAATAGTTCTAAAGGCCTATGGCTCTTAACGCCTATGAAAATGGTGACTCTGAATGCCAATGCGAGAAAGTGGTGGCTCTAAACGCCTATAAGGGGAATGGCTCTGAAGGCCTATGAAAATGGTGGCTTTAAACGCCTAAAACTGTAGAGGTGGCTTTGAATGCCTAACTGAGGAAGATGGCTTTGAACGCCTACAAGGGAAATGGCTCTGAACACCTATGAAAATGATGGCTCTGAATGCCTATTGGAGGAATGGCTCTGAAGGCCTATGGTTTTGAATGCCTATTTGAGACAGTGGCTTTGAACGCCTATGAAGGAAAGTGATGGTTCTGAATGCCTAAACTTGAATAGATGGATCTGAACGCCTAAAACTGGAAAGGATGGCTCTGAACGCTTAAACTAAAAGAGATAGATTTGAATGCCTAAAATGAAAGAGATGGCTCTTAACACCTAAATTGGAAGATGGCTCTGAACGCCTAAACTGGAGAAGTGGCTCTAAACACTTAAATTGAGCAAGGTGGCTTTGAATGCCTAAACTAAAGAAAGTGCCTCTAAATGCCTAAAACTAGAAGAGATAGCTCTGAACGCCTAAAATTGTGGCACTATATGCCTAAACTAAAACAGATGGCTCTTAACACCTAAACTAGAAAAGATGGCTCTAAACGCCTAAAACTACAAGGTGGCTTTGAATGCCTATGAAGGAAACTGGTGGCTCTAAATGCCTAAACTGAGAAGTGGCTCTAAACACCTAAGCTGGAGAAGTGATGGTAGCTTTGAAAGCCTGAAACGTGGAGAAAAAGTGGCTTTGAATTCCTGAGCTGGAGAAGTGGATCTGAAGGTCTATAGCTCTGAATGCCTATCTAAGATGAAGGCTCTGAATGCCTATGAAAGAAAATAGAATTGAGCAAGGTGGCTCTGAACACCTATAAAATGAAATGGTGGCTCTGAACACCTATGGGAGGAATGGCTTTGAAGGCTTGTGGCTTTGAACGCCTGTGGAAGGAATGGCTTTGAAGCCCTGTGGCTTTGAATGGCAATGTGAGAGTGGTGGTGGCTTTGAACACCTATGAAGAAAAATGGTGGCTCTGAACGCTTAAGTTGGAGAATTGATGGTGGCTTTGAAAGCTTGAAACGTAGAGAGAGAGAGTGACTCTGAACGCTTGAGTTGGAGAAGTGGCTCTAAAGGCCTATGGCGTTGAACACCTATCTAAGATGATGGTTTTGAACACCTATGAAAGAAAATGGAACTGAGCAAGGTGGCTTTAAATGCCTATAAAAGGAAATGGTGGCTCTGAACACCTATAAAAGGAAATGGTGGCTCTAAACGCCTAAAACTGTAGAAGTGGCTTTGGATGCCTATGAAAGTGATGACTCTAAATGCCAATATGAGAGTGGTGGTGGCTTTGAATGCCTATGAAGAAAAATGGTGGCTTTGAATGCTTAAGCTGGAAAAGTGGCTTTGAACACCTAAGTGAGAGAAGTGGCTCTGAACGCCTAAACTAACCAAGGTAGCTCTGAATGCCTGTGAAGGAAATGATGGCTCTGAATGCTTAACTAAAGAAGGTGGATCTAAATGCTTAAAACTGGAAGAGATGGCTCTTAACACCTAAAACTATGGCTTTGAATGCCTAAATTGAAAGACATGACTATGACGCTTAAGCTGGAAGAGATGGCTCTAAACGCCTAAAACTACAAGGTGGCTCTGAACGCCTATAAAGGAAAATGGTGGCTCCAAACGGCTAAATTGGAGAACTGTCTCTAAACACCTAAGCTGAGTAAAGTGGAACTGAGCAAAGTGGCTCTAAACGCCTAAGTGAGAAAGGTGGCTTTGAACGCCTAACTTAATAAGGTAGCTCTAAATGGCTAAACTATGGCTTTGAATGCCTAAACTGCAAAAGTGGGTGGCTCTGAATGTCTAACTGAGGAATGTGACTCTGAATGCCTAAACTGGAAAAGATGGCTTTGAACGCCTAAATTGAAAAAAATGGCTTTGAACATCTAAACTAGAAAAAGTGGCTCTGAACGCCTAAAATTTGAAGAGATGGCTCTGAACACCTTAATTAGAGAAATGGCTCTGAATGCCTAAGCTAGAGAAGTGACTTTGAACGCCTAATTGAGAAAGTGGCTCTGAACACCCAATTGAGGAAAGTGGCTCTGAACTCCTAACTGAGCAAGGTGGCTCTGAATGCCTCACTGAGCAAGGTAGCTCTGAACGCCTAAACTAAACAAGATGGCTTTGAATGCCTAAATCGATGAAGGTGGCTCTATATGCCTAAGCTAATAAAAGTGGCTCTGAATGCCTAACTGAGGAATGTGGGTCTGAATGCCTAAACTTAGCAAGGTAGCTCTGAACACCTGATTGAGGAAAATGGCTTTGAATGCCTAAACTATGGAAAGTGGCTCTGAATGCCTAAACTAAAAGAAATGGCTCTGAATGCCTAAACTAAGGAAAGTGGCTCTGAATGCCTAAACTGGGGAAGATGGCTCTGAACACCTAAACTAATCAATGGATCTGAATACCAAATTGTGAATGAGAACGATGACTTTGAATGCCATAAGCGTGAAGAAATGGTGGCTCTGAATGCCAAACTGTGAACAAGAACGAAGACTTTGAATGCCACAACTGTGAAGAAATGGTGGATCAGAACGACAAACTGAAGAAATAGATCTAAACGCCTAAGTTGAAAGAGAGTGATGAGAGGAAAAATGCCCTAGTGTGGTGTGTCGTCACAAATCTCAATCCACTAAAAGGGTTTAAAAGAGACTCTATGAGTCTCAAAAGATGCTCCGTTGACGAGTTGGAATGGTCAAATCAACTATAAAATAAAGTCTCACAACCCATCTGACTAAATCATGAGGCCTGGCAAATTGTCATGATAATCCAGATGTTTTTAACTCGAGATACCCTGCTAGAGGAATTCGTTGTAGTCTCAAAGGAACGATCCACTGGCGGGTCTCAAACAAGATAGTCCAACGGGGAAACTATCATTGCCTCAACATAACGATCTACTAAGGAGTCATAGGTATTGGGACGGTCAAAACTCAAAAGTCACGCTTCCCTAAAGGCTCATCTAAAAAAAAACATCAAAACTATGACTAGAAAAGAAGGCTATAAAAGTTAAGTGAGAAATCAATCATCTTGACAACAGAAAAAATGGGAAATATGCCCCACTATAGCAACTAATGCATCCTAGCATGTAGGTAACCAAATGACTCAAGTCAATCACCTCTGTATCGAAGAGTCAAACTATCCACAACTCAAAAAGTATAAGCATGTCAATCAACCCTGGTGACTCAACAATGATCCACTAAGGTAACCAAATAAGACAAAGTCTGTCATCGACCCAAATGCTCCATTAGGGATGATGCAAGTAAGTGAGTCTACCAATGGCTAAAAAATGATCAAATAGGGAATGAACGAGGAGTTTGTTCCAATAAGGATGTCTAGGAAGTTTGACATGTGCTCCACTGAAATGATGACATGGAAGACTATGTTCTTGAAATAACTCCATCAGAGAACCACGATAATATAAGAAAGTATGAGCTTAACTGAATGAATCAAGAAGTGCTCTACTTAGGAATCATCACAAAATAAAAACAGACCATCAGCTCGGTGTGTATCTCATAAATGGGAATGATCATGCAAATCAATGGAGATCTACAAATCTCAACTGAAGAGGAAATATGCCCCAATATAACAGCAGATGTGTGATAGATTAGAAAATTGGACAACATCAAATCATTCATCATCAAATGTGTAATCCTAGTCATCCATGCCCACAGCTACATCGGATCCAAAAATAAAAAAGGCATCTCTCAGAAAAAGAAGCATGATGATATCTAAATGTCGAAAAGTGTGAGCCTGACTGAATGGCCCAAGAAAGACTCCACTAGGGGATCACGATAAGATAACAATAGACCATCGACTCGACATATATCTCGTAAGTGATGAGACTCATGTGACTCCATGAAGATTTATAAATCTCAACTGAAAGGGACATATGACCTAGTATGACATTAAATGTATGGTAGATCAGAAAATCAGACAACATCGGATCATCCATCATCAAATATGCAATCCCAGTCATCCATATCCATGATTGAATTGGGTCCAAACATCAAAGAGGCGTCTCCCAGAAGAAAAGGCATGATGACCTCTAAATATCGACCAAATCTGAAACAACTATCAAAGTAGGGGTTATCGAAGATGACACTTGATCCCATGGCCTCAAGGTGGTCTTAAGACACGAGACGTAACGTAGGCCAGGGTAATATGGTAATAGAAATAAAGGAAAACTAAGCTCAAATACCTGATGATCAAACCCATGCCCTTATGTATAAAATGCAACATGTATAGAAAAGCTCATGAGCCATCAACCTAAGGATGTCTGATGTGAATATAAAAACAATAATGAGGCAATGAAGAAAATCAAACTGATAATGAGATGCGTAAGAATGATGCAAAGAAAGTATCAAACCTGGAATAGGTCAGTGTAAGAAATGAACAAAAGGGTGAAGCGAAAGAAATGAATCAAAATCAATGGTGAGGATGAGGGCGAAACAATGAACATATAAAGAGGAATGATGATCAACTCAAATCAAACATGGAGGGAAGTCACATCAACAATGAATGTAATGATGGAAAAGACAATGACCTAGAGCCCCTAAGGTAAGGTCACTCATCTCACTCTCTAACAAAAGATGAGACGAAGTGAATACAAAGAAGTGAGGGTCCCAGAAAACTCACATTCAAACTCTCACCAACAATCATACTTGATAAAGTGACCCTTAGATATCAATATACATGCTTAATGATGGAAAATACTATGCACATACACACATGTGCTTATTATTATTATTATTTTTATTTTTACATATACACAAATGCACATACCCTGAACATGAACAAAATAAATTCCAAAGATGATATCAATAATGGATGGACGTGCTTTCAGGCGCTAAAGTACCATAAACTCTCTCCAATGAGACGACCTTCTCAAACTAAGGGTCTTCGGATCAATGTTCGTGGTATAGATAATGGAAATGATGTGACCATCCTCCATGTAATGAACTGAGGAGGATCACTACTCAGGGTGGAGAAAAGATGAAGTAGAACAAGTAGCAAATGAGACAAAAAAATATATGAAGAACACAACCAATGAGATATGATGGAATGCAGTAGTGTAATGGTAGGAAAAAAAATGAGAAAAAGATGTACCCGTAGGCCCAAGGCTTATGAAACTCCTAAATGAAGCATGCATACACTAAAGGGCCCCTATCCCGGTGTAGAAGTGTAAGCAAGGCAATAAGAAATAAAGACTCTGATGTACATGTGAGACTTAATGGGTTAGCAATGGTCTGTATGTCAAAATGGGGATAACAAGGTATGTGGCTAACCGAAATGATGACCACCCATCCTGTGACCATGGTCTCAAACATAATACTTATTCAGTTGATCTACATTGGTTGGCTCTTAGAATCGGTTTCCATCTAGATCCATCAACCATGCAGCGCCCTCTAGGGTCAACTCCCTAATGAAATAAGGTTCACTCTAATTGGGTCTGAACTTCTTTTTGGGATCTCTGATCAATCCTCTGATGACCTTCAAAACCAAGTCACCTCTCTATAGCGGTCTAGGCTTGACCCATTTTTTGAATGCACGAGCCATCTTCCTCTGATAGGCATGAACATGGTCTACCGCCCTTAATCTCATCTCATCTAGGAGATTGGACTGGTTTAATAGATCTTGAGCCCAATCTGCCTCATAAATTTTCTATTCCAATGCTACCCTCAATGAACCCATTTCCATCTCAACTGGTAGCACCGCCTCCATACCATACATCAAAGAGTAAGGTGTGGTTCCTGTAAAGGTGCGAAAAGAAATCCGATAAGCCCATAATGCAAATGGAAGCTTCTCTGACCAGTCTCGAGAAGTCTCAGTCATCCTCTGCAAGATCCTATTAATAGTCTTATTCGCAGCCTCTACTATTTCATTAGTCTACGTACTATACGCATATGATCTATGATGCTGGATACCATATCTCTATAATAGGGTGTCAACCTCTGCCCTAAAATGTACTCCTTTATCTGAAATCGGCTCATGAGGGACTCTATAGTGACAAATAATGTGTGATCTAATGAAACTAGCAACCTAAGATTATGTCAATCTCGCATACGAGGTAGCCTTCACCCACTTTGTGAAGTAATCAATGGCAACTAAGATGAATTCATGACCACTGGAAGAATTTGGAGAAATCTTCCTAATAATGTCTATACCCCATATTGAAAATGGCCATGGTGAAGTCAGTGCATGTAACTTTGAAGATGGCACGTGAATGAGGTCCCCATGTATATGACGCTCTAGACATCTCAAAACAAACTGACAACAATTTGTCTCCATGGTCAACCAAAAATAGCCAGTCCTTATGATCTTATGAGCTAACATATGCCTTTCCATATGAGGTCCACAGACTCTCGCATGAACCTCACTCATCACTCGATCGACAGAGATGCAGTCCAAGCACAATAATAACATCCCATCAGCTGATTATTTGTATAGTGTCTCCCCACGTATCACAAACCGGGTGGCTAACTGTCTCAATGCTCTCTTATCCTTGGCCGAACGACCTCAGGATATGTGTTAAATCTCATAAACTGGTATATGTCATGGTACCAAGGCAAATCATCATCCAACTTTGACTCATCAATCAAGCAATAATAATAGGTAGGAATTGATCTCGACTCAATCAATAGAGAGTGAACAAAGGTATCAGCAGGAATGTCAATCATAGAAGTAGCTAAGGCATCAACAAATTGGTTCTACACTTTAAGCAGATGTGTATAACTCAAATCATCAAATATCCCAACTAGTAACTCTAAGTATGCATGGTAAGGCCTAAGCTTCACATCTCTAGTCTTCCAATGGCCTTGAATCTGTCTTAATACCATATTGGAGTCACCAAACACCTCCATCTGTCTAATCCCAAGCTCAAGAGCTATCTCTAATCCCAAGATACAAGCCTCATACTCAGCAATGTTGTTTATGGCAAGGTGTCAATCAGAGAACCCCAAACGAATAGATCTAGGAATGTGGTCACCATGATGGGATATCAACAGAACACCTATCTCGTATTCAGAATGGTTGGCCACACCATTAAAGTACATGCGCCAACATAACAAACTAGTCACTACAGCGATATCCTCATCTGAGAAGTCATCATCAATCGTCTTACCATCATAAACTGGTAATGAGGCTAAGTGATTCGCAACAATGCTCCATCTGATAAACTTCTGAGTAACATAATGAATATCAAACTCAGTTAAGAGTACCAACCATCTCACGAGTCAACCAATCAAAGCAATCTTGTCAAACAAATATCTTAAAGGGTCTAAACGAGATATCAAGTGCACTAAATACTCTGTCATGTAATGTCTCAATATTTAATAACCCAAACCAATGCCAAGAAAAAGCACTCAATCATGACATATCTCATCTTATAATCTAACATCCTCTTACTCAAATAATAAATAGATTGCTCCTTTCTTGAATCATTGAGCTGAGCTAACATGCATCCAAGGCTATGTTTGAGACTAACAAGTACAGGAGTAAGGGATGACTTGGTGTAGGAGGCACCAAAACTAGAGGCGACAACAAATACTCTTTGATTCTCTTGAATGCGCACTAGAACTAATCATCTCAAACAGTAGGTTGACTCTTCCTCAAGAATTGAAAAATTGGCTCACAAATATCTATCAATCTGGCGATGAATCTACTGATGTATTGAAGTCTACCCAAGAAACCTCTGATCTCTTTCTCAGTTCTCAGTGTATGTATGTCAAGGATGGCTCTGATATTATCTGGATCTGCTTCTATGCCTCTCTTACTGACCATGTATCCTAGCAGTTTCCCAGAAGTCACTCCAAAAGTGTACTTCTAGGGATTCAATCTCAATCTAAATTGTCTGATCATCTCAAAGAATCTCTCCAAAGCTACCAGGTGATATGCTTTATCTCAAGATTTCACAATCATGTCATCTACATAAAACTCGACATCCCGATGCATTATATCATGGAAAAGGGTAATCGTTTTTATCTGGTAGGTAGCTTCTGAATTCTTCAAACCAAACAACATTATTCTGTAGCAGTAAGTACCCCACTCGGTAATGAAAAACGTCTTCTCCATGTCCTCTGGAGCCATCAAGATATGATTATACCTGGAAAACCCATCCATAAAGAACAACATCGAATGACTTGTTGTACTATCAACTAACATGTCAATGTGTGAGAGAGGAAAATCATCATTGAGATTGGCCTTGTTGAGATCTCAAAAATCAACACAGGCTCTCAACTTACCATTTTTTTTGGGAATAGGGACAACATTGGTCAACTACTTAAGATACTCAACCATTGATAAGAATCCCACACTGAGCTGCTTTTGAATCTCCTCATTCACCTACAAACTCCAATGATAATGTAATCGTCTCAACTTCTACTTAACTGATCTGACATGAGGCAAAAGTGGCAAGTGATGCTGGACTATGAATGGATGAAGGCCCAACATGTCCTCATAAGACCATGCAAAAACATCCAAATATGATCTGAGTAACTGGGCAAGGCTATCCCTCTCATTTGTAGATAAATCCAATCCTCAGCCCTCTAAGCTGGTCTACTGTACCAAAATCAACAATCTCAGCGTCTCTTGTGGTAGGTGAAACTCTCTGATCATTGGGACTCAAATCAGAAGCAGAAAAAGAGTCCTCATCTAAACCGTGTTGTACAATCTCATCATCTATATCAAATATCTGTGATGTGGGTGAATGAGATGTAAATGAAATGATGTCACAAGAGACAAACAAATACTAAAAAGGACTCATATCCATATATGAAGAAAGAGTCGGTACATCAATAGAACGGAAGACAAATCCTAACAATATATAAAAAAAAAGTGGTGGGTCCACATGCTCGGACTTTACCATGATTGGGCTAGTAACGCCCTCAAATACATCATTATCATGAGCAACAACAGCAAGCAACCCAGGAGCAGAGACAAGTTGAACATCCTCAACCATCTCGATAGCAAGTACCCAGAACAGATCGAGTGGAGAAGCAGTCTATGGCTTAAAATCATCGGTAATCTGACTCATGTCAACCATGAGCATTTCATCACTATACTCGTCACGTGGAATAGTCTCATCTATTATGTCTACAATCTAAATAGATGTCCCATACTCATTAGTCTCCTCTGGGAAATAAAACATCAATAGGCTCGTACAGTCTGGAGACGGAGGAGTGACCAAAACAGAAGTGGAAGTGCCAAAATCTTCGTCACTAAACTACAATTGATGAACTAGACACTAAAGCTCAGTTTCCTAATCAACACTAAGTCCATTGGTGATCCTCTCTAAATACATCTGTGCCTCTGTTGCCCTCACGAAATAATCTTCTAAGCTCATCCTGCATGGGCAAACAGGATGGTCAAATGGCATGTGGAGCAAATGAGCTATGAGTCTCTTTTTGCGCAGAAATGTCATGTATTTGTAATCGGCCTTTATAGGAACAAAACCAAGACTGAAAGGAGTATCATGATCAACTACGACAATGAACTCTCCAGAGCCATGCTGATGATGCCCTAAACCCAAGCCAAGTAAGAAAGACATAGATCTCATCATGTCTAAAACCCCTATACTACCATGCTCATCAAAGGGAGGTGCCACATAATCTCTACAGCACTACTCGACCTCCATAGTCTGTACCTCATCAAAGGTGAAGCTAGTAAAAAATAGGTCATCATCACCATGACTGATCTCTAATATTGGTTCTGAAGTAGAATAAGTGTCTCTAGTAGACTGTATAGTATTGGCTCTGTCATCATGTATGAACTTCACCTTTTGATGAAGGGAAGATGGTATAGTTCCTGCTCTATGGATCCAAGGCCAACCTAATAACAGGTTAAAGGATGTAGGAATCCTCAAAACTTGAAATAAAGCAGGGAATGTGATCGGGCATATTTACAAGTCAAATGTCAATGTACCCAAAACCTCTCTACGTGTATTGTCATAGGCTCGAACTGTTTGAGAAAATGGCTCAAAGTCTGAAGGTTGAAGCTAAGAATGACTATTGTAGCTAGTGGGCAAATGTTCAGGGCAGAGCATTATCCAAAAGGACAGATGAAACTCGATGCCCAAAACAACCAACAAAAATGTAGAGAGGTCGAGTATGGTCAGAAACCTTTATGGGGTAAATCATTAGCAGAAAATATAATGCATGTGGCCCTGTGAGCTATCAACATATGGATCAATCCCTCAGGGAAGGTAGATGTCTCAACTCATATCCGACTCAACACCCTGACCAGTGCCTCCCAATGAAATGTAGATGATGCCAAAAGACTCCAAATGGAGATACGAGCTTGAGTGCTCTAAAGCTGCCTCAAAATCTCATCGTCCTCTTGTCTGACCTTCTCTCAAGTGGCATCATTCACTAAAGGCCTAGCAACTATGGAAGGCTGTTGTTGTACTTCCCTGCCTCCATAGATGACATACTGAACATTCTGAGTAACCATCTAGTCAGGATCTCGACTCAATATAAACAAAGATTGAACAATATAGCATGGGCAAATCAATGGCCCAACCGTAGTCAACTGCACTGGTAGTGTGTTAAGAACCATAAATGGTGCAAGTGCCTGTGTGTCCGAGATCAATCCATCAACTTCATAGCTCTCATCCACTGCTATAGGCTTTGGCTCATAATCATCCTAACTCAGTATGTGAATGCGATCATAAGGCTCAGTGAAATCCATGAAATGTATGCCACCGGTTGGCGGAAGGACTGCATGTGAAGTATGAGTTGGCAGAGGGTTAGTGGTTACACTTGGCTAACCCAAGTGAACCAAAACCTGATTTATCAAGTCCTGGATGGTGTGCCTCAAAGCAGTACAATGATCGGTCTCATGCCCTGGCCCCTGATGATATGCATAGTGTAGATCCATCCTAAACTATGGAGGAATAGGCTGAGGTAATGACCTAGGAGAAAGAAGCGTCAATAATCCAGCATCCATGAGCTTCCGAAGAGCTTGACTCAATGGAATACCCAATAGTGAAAACTGTCTCGGTGTCCTCAAAGCAAAAGGAGCAGACGTTTGTGGAGCCCTGGTTCTAGGGTATAAATATGGAGGTCTTTCTATGATTTATGTTGCATAACATGGCTGTATTAGAGCAGGATATGAGACTAGAGGCCTCTCTATACCTGGTACAACATAACACGACTATACTAGTGTGGGAGATAGGTAAGTCTGAACATATGACTGAGGAGGTGCTCGTGGCCTATACTGGTGAGGTGAATAAGAAAGGTACATCCCAACAGGT
>JAJJMJ010023110.1:33637-45126 GCA_022059055.1 Vitis cinerea | reverse complement strand
TGTAGAACTAACTGATGAGGCCTAGGAGGTCTCTGACTAGTAGAACTGATAGTGCCCACATATGATCTTTGTCTTCCAACTGGTTTCTTCCCCTTAGCATCAATAGGGGAAGAATAAGATCATAACCCTCTTGAAATGCCATCATCCACATCATACAGTGTTGAAACCAGAGATCCAAAGTCTGTAAAAGGTATTCCCTAGGCTGTAGACTGGCCTATACTGGTGAGGTGAATAAGAAAGGTACATCCCAACCGACTGTAGAACTAACTGATGAGGCCTAGGAGGTCTCTGACTAGTAGAACTGATAGTGCCCACATATGATCTTTGTCTTCCAACTGGTTTCTTCCCCTTAGCATCAATAGGGGAAGAATAAGATCATAACCCTTTTGAAATGCCATCATCCACATCATACAGTGTTGAAACCAGAGATCCAAAGTCTGAAAAAGGTATTCCCTAGGCTATAGTCTCCTCAAAATCATTCGTATCTAATCTCTCTCTAATGGTCTATCAACAATCTCTACTATCTTTCCCCACCAATGGGAGATGAAGGAAGAAATGAACTTATATGATCTTTGTCTCAAAGCTTCTAGCTCTCTCCTCAACACATCTATAATAGTGTTAAATAAAAAATGTTGCAAAACTCATGAGCTAACTCATCCCATGTCATGTGTTGTGAGGACTCCAAAGATGTGAACCAACATTAGGCTGCGCCGCTCAAAGATAAAGGGAACATGGTGATCATCTGTGACTCGTCGAACCCATGGGCCCTCATCACAGTACTGTAGAGTAAAAAATGAATATAGGGACAACCAACGCCCATGTACCTCTCAATGTTAGGCATCCTGAACTTGGCCAGTAGACTATCCATTGGTATGCTATCAAGATCATCCTAAACAACTGAATTGTTATATACTCTCAATTGTCCGATATGTTGCTCGATACTATCCATGCATGTGTGAGTATCCTCAGGGACTGTGGTGTGTACTGCTATAGGTGGGACGACCTCAGACTGACTGTGTAATAGATAAGACGAGACCTATGGCACTGTCTGATCAGGGGGTGGTGGTGGTGGAGGTGGCAATGAATCATGAGGCACCTTGTCCTAAGTTATAGGTTATCTACTCTACTGATTACCAATCTCCTGTTTGAGATTAGTCAAGGCCTCCTAAATGGAAGCCATAGTGGCTGTGAACTGGTCAACTGAGATGGACTATTGATCCATGTCTAATCTCGCGGGAGTGCGAACCAATCTGCTTTCTACTCCGACCCAAGATGGTAAATCCACATTGAGAATGAAGAACCAATCCTACAAAGCATGAAGTATGAGATAAGGTATGGCACGAGGAAAACACAAAAAAAATGCTAATCTAAACTGGAAGAAACAAGTCAACACAAAGCAGAAGGGTGGTTCAGCTGTAACTCAAACTCATACTGATCTCTAAGCACTCTCAACCAGAGGCCAAATGAGAAAGTACTGGATCCGAACTGTAACTAAAGAGACTTTGAAGGCCCTCAGATGCACCCACGTGTATGAAAGAAGTCTTAATAGAAGGATCTAAGGTTCAACCTACAAAGTCAAGGTGGCTTTAAAAGGGGAAAGATGGACTTTAAAAGATCCCTAGTAGAAGCGATCGTACCCTCTGACAGTACGCAACCTTCTACACGCCTTCAAAAAGACGAGACGTTTCCATGCAAGGTGGTCATCACCTTCACACATGCACTACCTTGACATCCCAGGGGGTTTCCTATAATGAAAGCTCTCATAACTCTCAGCACTTAGTAGTCGACTAAAGTGCACAGTGAGCAGTGTGGGTGCATCCGAAAAACCTATGAAGCTAAAGCAGAAAAGGAAACACATTGGTCACACAAATATTTGGGAAACCTAGCTTTAGGCTATATAGGTCTTCAAAGATAGAACTCCAATCAACATCAGTATGTCCACCTCCTCTAGAATACTCCCAAATGCCACATTTGCCTCAAATTAAGTTCAAGTTTTACCCTCCTAAGTTTCCCTAGCGGAATCGCCATTTTATGGACCTCACACTTTGCACGATGTGTCCCTACTCGATGGCGTGACTCGCTTTTAATTTATTTGGTGAAAATATGATTTTTAGAAAAGACTTGGAATCGCCACTTATTTTTGTTTTATTTTTAAGGAAAAGCAAAATAAGAAAGAAAACCTTAAGTGTGACTCTTTATTTGGAAAAGACGGTCTATAGAAAACCAAAGTCGGGTTCGGGGGTCAGGTTACTTATTAGGAAGGTACGATGAAAGTCCGAAGCACCCCTCTAAGTCCCTAAAAATGGGTCTCTACTAAATAAGGTGAGGTAAGTGTGGCAATTGATAAGGAAATCAATGGATACCAAATAATAAAATGAATCATGCATGAGAATAAGTAAAGTGGAAGTGAGATCGTGCCTTAGCAGCAAGTAAAGATGCGCTATCAATGAAACGGGCTTAGTGCATAATGATAAGTGTAAAACATCTCACACAAAACCAATCAAAATTGAACAATATCAATCAAGAATTCACTTGAATTATTTTCGAAAGAAATGTTATGAATGTTGGGCCCCCACCAAAGCCCAATTTATTTTGCATGAATTAATCTCACAAATTCCATTATTTTAGAATTATGAAAATTGTCTTCATGCTTGTTAAAAATCAAGGAAAGCGGAAAATTATTTTAAAATCAAAGAAAATTTGTGAAAGTGCTTACTTGAAAAGAAAAGTAGCAAGTTTATTTAAAAATGGGATTTTCAGTGACCTAAAACCCTAATGAAGGATGAAAAGTGGTAAAAAAAAAAAAAAAAAAAAAAAACTAGAGTGGAACTAAAATTATTTGAAAGAAAAATAGAGTTTTAAAAATTGAAATCTTAAAAATTAAATTTAAAAAGTGGAATTTAAAATATAAAAAAAATGAAAATGGGAGTTTTGAAAATTGGAATTTTGAAAATGAGAGTTTTGAAAATTAAATTTGAAAATTGGAATTTTGGAAAAGTATTTGAAAATGGAAGATATGAAAATGGAAATTTTGGAAAATTATTTGAAAATTGGAATTTTGAAAATGGAAATTTTGGAGAATTATTTGAGAATGGAATTTCTTAAGAATAAAATTTGAAAATTATTTGAAAATTAGATTTAAAAATTGGAATTTTGGAAAATTATTTGAAAATGAAAGTTTTGACAGGTAAATTTGAAAATTGGAATTCTGGAAAATTATTTGAAAACGGAAGTTTTGAAAATTAAATCTGGAAATTAAAGTTTTGAAAATTGGAATTTTGAAAATTAAATTTACAAATTGAAGTTTTGAAAATTATTTGAAAATTGCAATCTTGAAAATTAAATTTAAAAATTGGAATTTTGAAAAATTATTTGAAAATGGGAGTTTTGAAAATTGGAATTTTGGAGAATTATTTGAAAATGAAAGTTTTGAAAATTGGAATTTGAAGAATTATATGAAAATGAAATTTTTAAAAATTGGAATTTTGAAGAGTTATTTGAGAATGGAATTTTTAAAATTAAATTTGAAAATTGGAATTTTGGAAAATTATTTGAAAATGGGAGTTTTGACAATTAAATTTGAAAATTATTTGAAAATGAAAGTTTTGAAAATTAAATTTGGAAATTTGAATTTTGAAAAATTAAACTTTGATATCAAAAGACGAAGAATTAAAAAAAGGATGAGATGTGGTAGTTGGGATTGCATGCCAAATGTGGCCATGCATGAATGGGGCTCGGGATTCTGGAAATAATCCATTATTGCAGCTTGTACATGCACTGTGAAGAAGTTACTGTCCGCTTGAGGAGAAACACAGGGATATTTTCATGCATTGCTCCAACTTCTAATCTCTTGGAACTCAAGAAAAAAAAAACCCTCCATCCAGTTGTGAGTAGATGACGTCTAGGTTAGCTTAAAAAAAGTTGAAAATGACATGCATTTCCATGTAAATATTTAGCAACCCAATTCTTGCCATGGTGGGTTCTAGGATGTATCCAATGGTGGCAGCATTCATTTACAACTCTGTATCCATAGTGCACCTATCATTCCACCCAAAATCAAAGCTTGGAATAAGTTCGAGTGCTCTTTCCAGCTAATGAGACTTTTCTAAGTAAGCAGAAATTCTCCATGTGGCCTTTTGGTGATTGGCCACTTTGGCATCTTTCTTGGTCATAAGGTCCTTTGTTCTGAATATCTTTGAGATGAAAGGGCTTTTTGTTATAGTACACCATATCTCGATAGCTATTGCACATATAGAAGAGCAATCTTTTCTTGGATGAATGAAAGTCTATGCCACTAGAATTTTTTTGGCTTTCCAACCAATGCTTGTACAATTTTAGCTTGAGGTCATAGCCAGTACTGCTATTAATATCTTTTAGAAAAAGACTCCCCTGTACCCATCCACTTACAACTTGACATTTCAAAAGCAGGCATCTCCCACAGCAGATTAACCATTGGCAACTAGGTCATGCATTTGATCTATGTCAGAATCCTCATTGTCATTCTTATCTTGGTCAGTATCCGTACTTCACGCCCACACATGCTGGAAGACAAGTTTGAAATGTCCTTGTAGTATACAAGTGCAAAGTTGTTCTTCCATTTCATTCATCCAGTTTGTTTCATGAACAACTCATACAAAAACCATCCCATCATTGTAGAACCTCTTTTCCATCAACCCTAGAAGTTTAGTTCCCATTGAAGTCATAAAACTATGCCTCCAGAATTTTGTTTGAAGAAATAGTTGCAGAGACCAAACTAAAAACATTCACCCAAGTGGCACACCAATAGGAATACGAGGAAGAATAGGAAGCAGACTCACTCCAACATGTAGAACAAGGGGACAAAGTCTAGACCAAGGGTGCATGCTAGATGCATAGACACAAACTAATACCAGGAACAGAGAAAGAAACAGCCCAAAATACAGCATGCCTAAAGCAATAAACAATCCATTAAATAAGGCCTCATTTCATGCTGAAATCAATGAGCCGAAAGTAGAGAATGAGCCATAATAAATCTTAATAAAAAATTGGATATAACTTCTAAGCATTGAGCATCAAATGTAAGTCCAGATTCAAATTCATCATCAAATTTAAACTGAAAGAAATAGGAGAACAAAACAGTGTGAAGTTTGTAATCAATCCATGATAAAAAAAGACAACATATAATCTCTTGTAATCACACCCAAACAACAAATAATTCTTAGAGAATTAGTTAAAAATGAGAGTAAAGCAGTGTAAAAAATGAAAGACATGGAGAGTACAGAAACCTCACCTGGAGAGCCTCCTCCCAATCCGTGCTATCTTAGTTTCTAGTGAGTTGTGTATCCTTCCAAAGACTAGCAAAAAATCCCAGTTTTCCCCATTTTTTGTTCTTCCTAAAAAAGTCTCGTCTATTCCTCCCACTGGTATTCCTCTATTTTTTTTTTAAATCCCTTTGAAAACCAGTTTTCTGCAATTCTTTCCTTCCCGAATCTTTTTTTGGACTTTTTTTTTCTACCTCATCCCTAGATCATCATCCCCCCTCCCCGCCCCCCTCCTCCCTCGATTTTTTCTTTTCTTTCCAGCCTCTTACCCGTTCCACTACTCACCCTTCAACCTTTACCAGTTCCACTGCTTCAACCATCACCATGGCAAGGTGGTCACATCCTTGCCACATGTCTCATGCATGCAGCTCACTTGTGGAAGTCGTCCCCTGCTAAGAAAATATCCCATGAATTGCAAAAAGGGTCTACACACATCTTTGCTACCGATTTCAACTTGACTATGATTACTACCCAAAAAGTGCCATTTTGCACCTTTAATTCATTATGTTTTAAGCACTTTTGTGTAGTAGTTCTCCATTTTTATCCCAATTGTCATGTTAAGGACCTAGCAATGACTTCTAATCATATTTTTGGCTAGTTTTAGTGTTTTGACAGCTTTTTGGATCATTAAGACAAGCCAAGCAAAGGAGAGAAGCAAAGAGGAGAAAAGCAAAGAGGAAAACAGAGTGAAGAGAATAGAGGACAGCAGCTGCAGTCTTTCTTTGCACTTTTTCAGCACTTCCCAAAGTCCATTTTCTACATGATATATACCATTTCAAAGCTCAGGAAGTCAAGAATCCAACGCTTCAAACCGTGTATGATTTGGAGCTGAAATGAGGAAGATATGGCCTTCGGAAGACAACTGCTCCAAGCTTGTGCGAAATTCGCACAACACCTTCAGCTTGTGCGAGCTTGTGCGAAATTCGCACAACAAATTTCCTTGTGCGAAAATTCGCACAGCAGCCCACGCAAGTGTGAAATCCCCTCTGTTCCGCCGACTCCACATGAGATCTTTTCTTCAGATATTTTTGTATAAATTTCCATTCTTCTCCTTGTAATCCACCAATCATAAGATTTCTTAGCTAGGAAGGTTGGAAAAACTTCTCTATATATATTCCCTTGCATCCATTGTAATAAATATATAAAATAATTATATAGAATTGACGTACAGAGCCTTGCTCTGTTTTTCCCTTCTCTTTCATTTTCATTTTCTTGCTAGCCAAACATTCTCTGAGATGTTTTCTCAGAGGATGAGTGGCTAGGATTTTTGTTTCTTGGGTGAAGGAAGCTAAGTAAGGTTCCGGCTACATAAGTGTGAGATTTTGTTGTTTTAGTTTTTAACGAAGAGAAAGTGTGACCCGTTAATGGTTTTTATCTTTTTAGTTAACTTAAAACGCCTTTCAATCACCTGAGCCAATACTTGGTAAGGCAAGTAATCTCCGTCCATGGAGATGCACTAGTTTACCTTTTACGAGCTTTTGGGAGGTGACTTGAAGGTATGATTTTCTAGAATTGCCAATACTTGGTAAGCATTTGGACTCGAAAGAGACATCCATTAGTTATCTCTTGCAAGCTTGAGAAGGGAAGTCCAAGGTTAATGATCACCTTGAATGGCAAATACTAGGTGAGAGGTACGAGCCATTGCAAGGTGTATCAGTGAGAGGGATTTAGCGTTGAAACCATTAATGGCAAGCATCTGTATCACACCGGTTCGGGAAATAACTATAGGTTAAATTCCGAATGCGAGGAAAAGATTCAAGTGATCGGAATCTCCCTCTTTGTAGTTGGCACTTGATCCTAGTAACCTGAAATCACAAGAAACACCTTTCTTTCTAATTTCTTTCTAGTTAATTTTAGTTACTTTATGTTAGGTTAGCTTAATACCATCCATTTTCATTCAAACTTATGTCTTCTTTTAAAGCTAACCTTGAAATGAAAAGGCACCAATTCAACTCTTGAATTAATATCACTGGTAGAATGAAAACCCATCCCAGAGTTCGACCCTAGAGCTGCTATACTATAGTAGTTTTGCTACGCTAGTATGAGGTCATAGGATTTATAAATGTTTTTGATTAAAATACCTGACTGGGCATGAATCAGACTACTAACCCCTTTTAATTTTATTTAAAAAAAAATATATACATTTTGATTATTTTGGCATGTTTTAATGTTTATTTTCAAAATTGTATGTTGTTGCTCACTTCTCAAAGTTAATTCTAGAATGTTATTTGCGTTGAAAAGTTTTTATAAAAGTTGAGTTATTTAGTTTGTTACATATTTTGAATAATTGATATCTTTTTAGATTCTTGTCCTTTCCTTATGATGTGTAAATTCCATGCTCATTAGGATTTATTCTTTTAGATGTTTGATGTTATATATTGCTCTAACCCTTTTAATTATTGGAAGTGCATAAGTCATTTATGTTATACCAGGTACGCTTATTACTTTTGTATCTTGATTCCATAAATTATGTATTGCATTATATGTGATGATCATAATGCTTAATATATCATTTTGATTGTTGGTTCAGCTTGCTAGGTTTGATTTATTGACTATGGTAAAAATGCATGTTATGTGTTTGTTTTTTTTTTAAATTAACTTCAATGTCCTATGATAGCGTTCTAGTTTAAGGGTTGGTACGCTTTTGTCCTATTTGTTTTCACTGATTAAGTATGCCTGCCTATTGCCATGATATTCTTTATGGTTGTTCTGTTATGGTATCCACCTGATTGATAAGTCATTTGCTATAATCTCCTTAACTCAAAAGTAGAGACCTTTTTAGGGTTGAGAGGTGTGCTACTTCTTCAGAGTTATCTTCCTAATAGGTAACCTGATCCTTAAACCTAAACTCAAGTTTTTGTAGACAACTTGTTCAAAAGATAGTAGTCAGTTATTTTTAGGATTTTATTTCTTATTTTGTTTTCCCTTTAAAAATAAATAAAATAAGTGGTGATTCCTAGTTTTTATGAAAGTACATTGTTTTTCATCAATAAAAAGCGAGTCTCATTGTTTCGAGTGGAGTGCACATGAAAAAGGTGGGTCCACAGTTAGAGTTATTTATTTAGTAATATCTAGTAGCTTATTTAGTTGCTATTTAGTTACTATTTTTATTTCTTATTTAGTTACTGTATTAGAATTATTCTTTTTCTTTTTTTTGGTTTTATTAGGTTTATTTAAATCCTAATAGTGTTGTATTTTTTTTTTTCAAGAGAATTCATAATGAGAAATCCTAGATTTTCTTTTCTTTATTTTTTTCTTTGAATAGTTTTTTTTTGGATTTCAACATATATATCATGTAAGAAGATGACACTTTTAAGAAGCATCAAGGATGCTAAAAAATACATGTAATGATGATGCTTAAAAATAAGCGCCAATGTTTCCAAACTCATGTCATTCAATGATGATTTTAGGCCTCATAGTAAACAAGTGCCAATGTTTGTTCGCATTAAACTAAATCATGACGTTTTTTTTAAAGTTCCAAGAAAGTGAGCATCATTATTTTTCCTTTTTGTACTAGTGCACATTGTTCTTTTTTGTAAAAGATGTAGAGATTTGCTGCAATGATGATTGCCAAAAAGCTTTCCACTTTTTAAAGGAGAAGTTTTCTTCAATGCTAATTGTAAGGTTAGTACCTAATCAAAGAATTTTCAAAAATTGCTGAACCATTTTGTGCCTTGTTAAAGAATGCAAAGAAGATTTATCAAAGACTTTCCAAAAATATCTCAACCACTTTGTTCCATGTTGTTAAAGAATGCATAGATTTTTTTGAATGATGATTGCCAAACTTTTTTTTTATTTTATAAATATTGATGATCATAGATTTGGTGGAATTTCCTACAAAATAGAAAATATGGTTCAGAAGTGACTTAAGATGTGATCATAATAATGGAAATCAAAGAAAAACCTAAAAGATAAAGTTAAGGGACCTAGAATGTAGTTGTAATAACCAAAATAAGAGAAAACTCAAAGAGAAATGGCATGGGTCATAATCGAAATGACAAAACATGGAAGAAACAATAAAAGATAAAGATAAGTGACTCGGAACCCAAAAGGAAATCTTAAAGATAATGAGGGTTCTAATACATAGTTGTGGTGATTGAAATTGAAAAAAAAACCCTAAAAGTAGAAGAAAAAAAGAGGGAATTAGGACACATTCGGAATGACAAAAGATGAAGGAGTCCTTAAAAGATAACGATAAGTGACATGGGATATAGTTGAGATTGAAATTGAAAGAAATAATATGGATAAAATATAATGAAACTAGGATGCGATGAAAATAAAATAAATAAAATAAAACCTTAAAACTTAAAGAAAAAACTAGGACATTGTGACCGAAATCAAAGGAAACCTTAAAGATAAAATATTAAGGACCAAGGTTGCAGTTGTAGTTGTAGAGACCAAGACATTGTTGGCATCTTAGATCTAAGCAATAGAAGGAATACCAATTTTTTGAAAATTGATCTTTTAGGGTTAATGTCCTAACCATTAGGTTTGAATGTTTCCAAACCTTAAATTCCAAGTGTTGAAAACGACCTTAAAGTTGTTGAAAGTCTTGTAAACCCGTGATCTTTCACCCAATGACTCAACCTTGTTCTTGACACACTTACGATGGGGAGGAAACGAAGGTAGAGGCTATGACTTTATTTTTCTCTGGATGGTGGAAAACAAAAGTTATAGGAACCCTAACCCCTAGGGGGTATTTATAGGGATCCTAACTATGCTTAAGTGACTTGAGTCCATATGGGCTTGGGTCACTTGATCTAGCCTAAAATGGGTTCTAATTGATCAATTTATCTAATAGGGCCTACTAATTAATCGATTAGCCCAATCTAGAGAGCTTGTTCACTTACCCCTATTTTAGACCCTCAATTTTGTCCCTTACCACTTGCATGTATCTTGGGGGTGTCGTCCGCACCTAATTTTTGTATGTCACTACCATAGAGCCCTTGTTGGGCTTAATCGGTTTTCGGACCTCACATTAGTTCACCTATGGTTCGATTTAGTGCGAGCGTTTGGTCCATTATGAAATTTCGTCATGGCCAATTCCTTGGTTCATATCATGCTATAGGATAGAGGTTAAGGTCTCCACAAAAACTTCAGTTTAGTTGGAGCTTGTTGAAGCCCATCCAAATCTGAAGCACTCTGGTTTGTTTTAGTCATTTCTCCATCATCTGAGCTAAGAATTGTGCACAGTTTTTTTTTTTGTTGGATTCCTTACTATTAAAGAAATATTCTATCAAAATTTGAGAATTTTTCTCAACCGGCTCAGTCGATTCGTCAGGGTTGCTTGTGAATGGCTCTGAATCCGGAGCACTCTAGATTGTCATTTCTCCCTTATCCGAGCTCGGAATTGTGCACCATTTTTTTGTTGGATTTCTTACTCTTCAAGGAATATTTTTTCAAAATTTGAGAATTTTTCTCAACCGACTTGACCGATTTGGAATTGGCTCAGTAGGGCTGTTTACGAACAACTCTGAATCTGGAGCACTCTGGCTTGTTTTGGTCATTTCTCCCTTATCCAAGCTCAGACATGTGCACCATTTTTTTTGTTGGATTCCTTATTCTTCAAGAATATTATGTCAAAATTTGAGAATTTTTCTCAACCGGCTCTACCAGTTTGACGGGGTTGCTTGCGAACGGCTTTGTTTTGTGCATTTTTGGTGCCCTTTTTTTTGGTCGATTTGAGCCTTAGTGCTTTAGATGGGTTTATAGGATGGTTTTAGGTCCGATTTGGACTATTTTTCGGGTTGATTGCAACCCACCTTGAATCCATGTGGATTCGTGACGGGTAAGCAATGGTGGAATTATGAGGGGTAACTGCCCACCTCGTGACTAAAGGAGGAGTTGAATAAGCTGGAGTTCTGAGGCTGATGGTGGGGGATTCCAAAAGCTTAAGGGCAAGAAAAATAAGGTGGTGCGGATGTTGAGGGGGGCAAGCTAGTATAAAAGGCATTTCAAAGAGAGTGTGAATGAGGTTTTTGGGAAATTTGGGTGGGAGATTCTGCTGGGGTGACGATTGAAAGTGTGGGGGGGTTCTTGGCATCTCTGAGGGCTCTGCATCTAGAGAGAAAGGAAATGAAGAGGAAAAAAAACAAAGAGTAGAAGGTGAGGCTTCCTGATTTCTATGGGGGAAGGTTTTGTGGATCTGGGGGGGGGGGGGGGGGGGGGGTTTTTAGGGTGGCGCCCGTG
>JAJJMJ010023110.1:23445-33537 GCA_022059055.1 Vitis cinerea | reverse complement strand
AAGGTTTTATTGGTGAGCTCCTTGTGAGTGAGGGAGGCATTATTTCTTACGAGGCCACCACTCCAATGACTACCTTAGGCATTGGCATCATCGACGCATGCATAGGTAACACTCGACATTCCTCCCTATTATTTCAGATTCTTTTTTTTTTTTCCCTCTTGAGTATTGGTTTCCTTGATTTGTTGGGGTGGGCTACACACCATTGTGTGTCATTGCTTCTTTCTGTTTATTGCTTGGGAGCTTTGAGAGTTGTTATGAAAAGGCAAAGGTATTGACTATGGACCAATTTTGATCATTTCCTTCATTGGAAATCAAGGCTTTAACGACCACGTGATTTTAGTGTTAAAAAAAAAAAGTTTACCTTAGCCATTTTGTCAGACAAGCTAAGGGCTCCAGGGCTGCCTAGGTTTTGTTTTCCTTTAATTGGCCCTTTGGGGTTTGGACTGCGTTTGTTTCTATAACAAATGAGGAATACATGTGGTGCATCTAAATAGGATTTTGGTTGCATGTCTATTTTGAGTGTGGAGAGGCTATTGGTGTTTTTTTTATGAGGCTTTGGCCAATTGCATTATATTGAGAATGTCTCGGATCAAGGCCATTGTTGGTCACTTGGATAGGATTTGAATCCTTTCCTTTTCAATAGTTTGCACCTGGACTAAGGTGTGATTTGTTTGGAAAAGATCCAATAGTGGCCAAATCCTTTGTGTGTGTGTGCCTTGGTGGTAAGCTTCTTGCATGCTCCAATAAAGGAAATGGGTGAATTATCATAACTGAATTTTTATGAAATTTATGGAAATAGTGGCCTTGTGTGTGTGAATTTCTATGGCTAATTTTTTTAGAGAAAAAAATGGAGAAAAGTGGTCACATTAATGGATATCCATAGATGAATTTTAGTGGTTGTGTTTGCTAAACAAATTGGCTAAATTTTATGGAAGTTTAAGTAGAGAAATGTTGAAATTTTAATGAAAACCATGGCTGAAATTTGAGTGATTATTTGTTGAAATTTTACATGAAAATCATGGCTGAAATTTCAAGTATAGATTTGCTAAAGTTTTAAATGATGTAATTGGCTAAAATTCAAGGTTGGACATGGAGATTTGGGGTAGAAGTTCAAGCCACATTGGTGAGTTTTAATGGAAAAGTGGCAACAACATGGTGAGACTTTGGAGGCTTGAATTATTATTTTAATGGTAAGAATGAGTGAAAGTGGTGGTTGTTAAATATTTGAATTGACGACTTTTTTCTTTAATGAAAAAAAAATGTATGTGACTTTCATGAATTCGGTGGCCTATAATTGATTTTTGGCAGCTGAAGTTTTTTTTATGAAGAATTATGGAATTTGTGGCTGTTAGTGGATGAAATTCAAGTGGAAAAGATGTTAATTCCCAGCTGAAAATCAATGGAATTGGAATAGCTAAATTTTAGCCACATAATGAAGTTTCCTGGCTGAATTTTGGTGGCCGTTTGGTGGAGATTAGAGGTTACATATATAAGGTTGGTTCATGGCTAAAAATTCTCTTAATTCAAGTATAAATACGACTAAATTTTAGTAGATTTAGTGGTTGCATATGTTGCGTGCTTGTGCTTATTGACTCACCCTTTTCCACAGCGCATGGCTTGGGACCTCAGGTACACATCATTGTTCTAATTGTCGATTTTCTATGCATGCCAAATACCAACTAGGATTATATGAGTCTTGTCATCTATGTAGCCTGAGGGGGATTGACTGATCTTTGACCCATATGCTCCAATGTACCCAATTCACTAATAGAGACCGAACCCCGGGTCTAAAGGGGTGCTACCTCGAATGAGGTACCTTCCTAATAGGTAACTTGATCCCCAAACCCAGAAATCGAGTTTCGCATACCTTTTTTTCTTAATTAGAGGCATTGAGGGGTTTTTGTTCTTACTTAATTTTCCCCCATTTCAAAAATAAAAATAAAAAGTTAGTGGCCACTCCAAACAAATTCGTTCTTCATCGGGGACTGATTTTCCAAAACTCGAAAACCACTTTTTCTCCACCTATTTTTAATCGCGAGTCATGTCGATCGGTGGATTGGGGAGGGTCCACACCTATGTAACCTTACACAATTACCAAAATGCCTTTATGCACAAAAGTAAACCTAAAGCCAATCCAACCCTCATAATATGTGCCAACAAGGTATATGAGCTTAGAATGGAGACCATTAGGACCTATAGGAGTACTGGCTCCCTCAAAATCCAATTATGAAGTCGATTCAACATCCCACTACATAGAATCAACTAAACTCCAATATCTTATGTAAATAACAATGAAACATTAAGTGCTCAAGTTCGTGACCATCCACTGCATGTTAACTCCTCATGAACCAGTGTTCGTAATTTAACAAGGTAGTGATATCACCTATAAAGATTACCTCTCAAATCCTTGAGTTATAGGTCCCACTTATTATGTGATCAAATGACACACTCTAGCTCTAAGAATCATATGTCAAATTCCATTAAAGGAATTACTATTGCCATAGATTTCATGATCACATATCCTTTGGATCACCTAAGAGGACACACTACCTCAATCCCATAAGATATCATGGTGCCTATATTAAGAATACCTATTGCCACCAACCTCCATCAACAATGACCCAATCCATAGGGATATATGACCACTTTAGGGTTTCACCCATATGTCAAAGTCTCCTGTTGATTTTGGCACAAACTCAATATCCTCTTAAGGTTGAGAGTCCATGTAGTATAGTAGCTTGGTGAATCGTGACAATTGATAGCCTTGTGTCATGATTCACCATAGGCCCTGTCCACTGTGCATCACATACACTAGTGCACTTACCATGGGAAACCCATCTCGATGACCAAGATAGGTCATCCATCCAATTAGGAGGTGATGCACTACAGTCTCTACTAGATTGCCTAAATCCATGAACAAACTATGGATAACTTATCTACTTCTACATAACCTATGACTTGTATCTTCTATGTAACTCCTAATGCACCCAAGTTATGTACAATTTAAGAGATATGGACTGAAAGCTCAAATCAATATCAATGCACTGAAATGATAGCAATGGGATAATTAAATTTAACTTTGTTTTATCATGTCTTGATTTTAGGGGCTCAATCCCAACAACAATCGAGTGGGACACATGTGAAAGTCGGGTCCATAAAAACCTTTCAAAAAAACATAAAAACAATAAGAGCAACTATTAATTTTCTCTAGCATAAAGACAAGTTCAAAATGTATGGAAAGAGGCTTGACATTGGGCCACAAAAATGGTCATTGAAAGATGCTTAAAACTTAGCCAAAGAGAATTTTAAAAAAATGTTTTAAAGCCAGATTTGAAAAGAAAACCCAAAAAGGTAAAAATAGGCTCCAAAAGGCCTCATCTAGAGAAAATCTCTTTGATAAATAAACAAATACTTTATGGCTTTCAAAAAATTTATTTTAAAATTAGTAAAAAAAGTTTTCAAAAACTATTAAAATGAAAGGAAAAAACAAAATTTTCAAGGTAGAAAAAAAAAATTCAAATCCAAATAAGTCACATATCATGATTTGATCAAAGAGCCTCAAAAATGGGTAAAATACAAAAAAGAAATCAAAATAAAACTGAACAAAGCCTCATAAACTATGTAGGAAATTAAACCAATGGTTCAACAACTCCCTAAGTAATGAAAATGAATAAAGTAAAGAAAAGAAGAAGAAGAATGATAAATGAAAAACAAAATACCTACCAATCAAGTGTGTGATCTTCAATAGTGACACCTTACATACAAATCAACTTAAGAATCAAGAGAAATTGAAATGAAGCAAAGATAAGAAGAAAAAGATGAAATCCAAGTGACTTACCAAGATATCTCCACACAAGTGAATCACTTGTCTTCTTGCAATCTCCAAAACCTCTTACCAAGATATCTTCACACAAGTGAATCACTTATCTTCTCATAATCTCCAAATCCTCTCCCAAAACAAGCCCTCTTCCAAGAAAGCTCATCTTATCCCCTTATCTTTGAAATTTGGTAGAGTTACCCCTAAAACCAGAGAATCTTCTCGAAATGAGCCCCTAAGTCCCTTTTTTATAAGGTAAGGATTGGTGGAGATTTGGACACTTGTCATGATACCCTCTAAAGCTCAATTTCACTTAAAAATCTCTCAAATCAAGCCTAAATTCAAAGTGATAATAACCTAGGGTTAAAGCTCTCAAAAACCCTTCAAAAACACCCTTAGGAATCCAAAAAAAAAAGAAAAAATGAGACTAAAAAAGAGTTTGAAAATGGGGATAAAATAGCAAAACACAATGAATTGGTTGAACTGATTGCTTGAATGGCTATAGATTTCATGATCACATGCCCTTTGAACCACCTAAGGGGGCACATTATCTCAAACCTAAGAGATATCATGGTGTCTCTATTAAGAATACTTGTTGCTACTAGTCTCCATCAATAATGACCTAATCCATAGGGATATTTGACCACTTCAAGGTTTCACTGATAGGTCAAAGCCTCCTATTGATTTCAACACATTCTTAATATCATCTCAAGATTGAGAGTCCATGTAGTATAGTAGCTTGGTGAATCATGACAATTGATATCCTTACATCATGATTCACTGTAGGTCTTATTTAGTGTACATCACATACACTAGTGCACTTACCATGAGAAACCCATCCGAGCTTAAGACAAGTCATCCCTCCAATTAGGAGGTAATGCAATACAACCTCTATTGGACTGGCCAAATCCATGAACTGGCTGTGGACAACTTATCACTTATAAGGAACCCATTACTTGTATCCTTTGTGTAACTCCTAATAGATCTAAGTCATGTACAATGTAAGAGATATGAGTTTAATGCTCAAATCAATTTTAATGTATAAAAAGGATAGCAAAGGACAATTAAGTCTAACTTTGTTACATCATGTCTTTCTTTTAAGGGCTCAATTCCTATAAAGGTAAAAAATGGGTCATGGGTCATTGAAAAGAGCCTATAATAGATTTAAATGCACCAAAACTTTGGAAAAACCTAGGATGCCACCATGGGTCTAAAAAATCCCTTTAAAAGTGGCCTAAGAATCAATGCCAAAGCTGAGTAATAGGTGGACCACCAAGAAACATGATGGATAGATAAGTAGAAAGAGATCCTATATGTGTACTATAAGAAGGCATAAGGTAAGGGGAACCAAGTATGATGAATAACATGTGTTATGAGGACAAAATGGAAGATCTACACTATAACCTTTGACAAACCAAATTCTTTAAGACTCAACTACTAAACCCTGATCAACCATTTTTAATTCACTTAAGAAGCTTTCCATCCATCTCATTGTGTTGCTCCTTTAGTTTCCTTACATTTAATAGCTACAAGGTTGGTAAGCCAAAATGCTAGTAAATTGTTGGTTCAATTTTTTATTATTATTATTAATATCATCTCAAATGATAAAAAAAATGTTGCCTTTTTTTTCCCAAAGAAAAATATAAGGAAAAAGAATTTATTGGCATCATTTCAAAGGTTTCCATTAGAAAGGTTGTTAAAATATTCATTTAATTAATTAACATTTTATTTTTCCTTCTTATAAAAGCTTTACCTAGTGAAGGTTCATTTTATTTCAATAGTATAAATTTGAATGCACTTGCATTTTTCTATTCCAAATGCTTAGGATCAAGGCTTATGTCTCTTCTACCCATATCTAATACCCTCAACTAATTAGCCTTATAGTTTTTTATGACGATGCTTTAATAACACTTCAAGTAGGCTCCTATGCATTATTGTTTTAACTAGTTGTGTTTTCAAAATGAACTTAATCCCAATGTTTACCTTGTTCATGATGGTTAGCCTTGTTCTTAATGGTTAACATTATACTAATTGTATTTCAAAATAGTTGTACTCATGAACTCTTTTGTAAACTTAACTTTAATTTTTCACTTGTCTAATATCAACTAATTGTCATCATATTTATAGAGAAGTAGATAGAACAAAAAATTGCTTAGCTAAAAAAAGTTTTATAATATAGAGTCTATCATTTGGAGATCGGATTTTCCTATAGATGTTACAAAGTTTGGCTTTAAAGATTATTGTGACTCATTTTTCAATCGAATATGTAGATACTCTACTTCATGGTTTCTTTCCATTAAAAAAGAAAACCTAATTGGATGGAGAATAATCCACATATATACTCTCTTATTTAGAAAAAAACTTAGTATTGCTTATTTTATTTGGATATTAAAAGAAATAAATTCCTTAATCAAGGTGAAATAAATATAGTTAGGCTTAACCAAATAAAAAGAATAAAAAAAATTCTTACTCGACAACATTTATGAAAGTTATGAACACTAGTCCATAACATGAATTGTGACAAAGAAAGGCCAAACCACAATTTTATTAAAGTCAAAAGGCAAGATTAAGTGGTATTGTTTATTCTAATTAAATAAGAAGCATCATATAACAACATTATGTTTAATTGAAAACCATTCCTATATAAAAAGTATCATCATACAACATTGTTTTAACAAAAAATTACACAAAGTAGTAGCTAGAGTAGTCTCATATTTCTACATGAATGCATATATAATGTGGTCAAACAAAGTATGCTTATGAACTTAAAATGACTTTTGAAATAATAGAGGTTGGACATCTGATGGAGAAGATGCATTGGTATTAAAGCAAGACCTTGTTGAAGTAGAGGCAACATCCCAAGGCCTAGTCAATTCAATGGTGTCATATTCAACCTCGTCAGAATTCTCTTGAGCACTAAAATCTCCTTGACACTTTCTAATTCTTTCCAACTCCATTGCAACTTCCATCATAGTGGGCCTTTTCTTCCCATTCAAGTTTATGCATCATTTTGCAAGAAAATCAATTGCATTGGTCTCTTCTTTCCTACCCTCTTTCACAACGCGAGCATCAAGAAGATCTGATAAACGATCTTCTTTCATGGATAATATGAAATATGAGGCTAAACTTTTCCCTTCTTCGGATCCAATTGACGAGATTGGATTTTTTCCAGTTAAAAGCTCAATAAGAACTATTCCAAAACTTTAGACATCACTCTTTTTAGTAAATTGACTTGATTGGAATTACTCTAGGTTCAAGTATCCGAAAGTACCTTGTACTTGGGTGGTTAAATGCGTTTGATCAATGGAAATAGATTTAAAGTTCCAAAGTCTGCCACTTTTGCTCGATATTTATCATCTAAAAGTATGTTAGTTGATTTGATATCTTGATGATAGATAGGTATGGAAGCTGCTAAATGCAAGTAAGTAAGAGCTCCTACAACTTCAGCAACAATTTAAAGACGCATTTCCCATGTAATTAGGAACTCTTAATTTTGGTCATGGATATGTTCAGAAAGGGTTCCATTAGGAATGTACTCATAGACCAAAAAATGTACTTCTGTCTCTAAAAAAACATCCTAATAGCTTAACCACATTTCTATGATTAATTTGGGATAAAATGACAATCTCAGTAATGAATTGTTCAAGTTTTCCATTGCCCACTATCTTCAACTTTTTAACTGCAACAATTCTTCTATCCATCAACATTCCTTTGTAAACATTACCTTGGCCTCCTTGTCCAATGACCTGATTTTCATTATAATGATTAGTGGCTTTCTCCAACTTTTTAGAAGTGAACAATTTGGTTTTATCAACATTTCCTTCACTTGAAGATAATTGTTGTTCAAAGAGTAAACCACCATTTCTTTTAAAACATTTTTCTTCGTGCTTAATTTTCCTTATCCTTTTTAGTACTCTATACAACAACTATGCACAGATTATCAGAAGCATTGCTCCAAGTCTTGCTAATATGCCTACACAACTCACAACAAATGAAAAATGTTACTTTGTCTAGCAAGCTAAAAATATACTACTAATTGAACATTATATCACCCCCACCACTTCTATGAACCCTAGATTTCGAAGTTAAGATATGTGGTGATACGTTCCCAATTGGTGTCTCAGCTGATTCGTGTCCAGCTGGTATCCCTTGATTGTGGTTCTCAGAAGGGAGTAATCAACAAAATTTATAACCTATTACACCATGTACTAGGATAGCCTTAGCTAGCATAGCATAGTGGCTCTAGGGTCGTTCACTGAGATGGGTTTTCACTTCACA
Organism: Vitis cinerea; assembly: GCA_022059055.1. Lineage (NCBI taxonomy): Eukaryota > Viridiplantae > Streptophyta > Magnoliopsida > Vitales > Vitaceae > Vitis > Vitis cinerea. The sequence continues at coordinate 25,442 of JAJJMJ010023110.1, read as the reverse complement.
ATTGATATTAATTCAAAGATGAATTGGTGCTTTTTCATTTCAAGGTTAGCTTTAAAAGAAAACATAATCTTTGGTGGAAAAAGGTTTGGTTTTAAACTAACCAAAAATAGTAACTGATTTTACTTACAAAGAAAAGTGTTTCTTGGAGTTTAGATCACTAGGCTTAGGTTCCTCATACAAAAAGGAGAGTTCCGGTCACTTGTTTCTTTTCCTCGCATTAGAGAATTAACATATAGTTAATTCTCTAACTGGTGTGGTATAGATGCTTCCCTTTAATGGGTTCAAACACTAAATCCCTCTCACTGATGCATCTTTCAATGGCTCGTGCCTCTCACCTAGCACTTGCCATTCAAGGTGATCCTTAACCTTGGATTACCCGTCAAAAGATCGCAAGAGATAAGTAATGGATGTCTCCTAAGAGTCCAAAAGCTTACCAAGTGTTGGCTATTCTAGAAAATCCTACCTTCAAACCACCTCCCAAAGGCTCACAAGAGATAAACTAGTGTATCTCAATGGATGGAAACCACTTGCCCTACCAAGTGTTGGCCCAGGTGATTTAAAGGCGTTTTAAGTTAACTAAAAAGATAAAAATCATTAACGGGTCACACTTTCTCTTCATTAAAAACTAAAACAACAAAACTTCCAATTTATGCATGTGGAAACTTACCCGGCTTTCTTCACTCCAAGAGACGAAGAACCTAGCCTCTCATCCTCTGAGAAAAAATCCTCAGAGTTTGATTGGCTAGAAAGAAAAAATAAATAATATACAATACAATCAAAACGAGAAGGTAAGGCAGAGCAAAGGCTCTGTATTTTACTTCCTTGCAAAACTGTACAAAGGATGCGTCTCTGAGAACAAGCTCCCGAGATTATGATTATGTAAATAAAATTACAAACTATATATAAGAGGTTATTCACCCTTTGTTCTTACTTAAAGACTAAGGAATCCTATGATAGGTGGGTTACAAGGAGAGTTTAGGGATTTAGACATCAAATATTTAAAGCAAAAAATCTCAAAATGTCGGTCACAAATATCGGGAAGCTTAAGGAGAAATTCCACAGCAAGAGGGCTGCGAAATTTCGTAGCAAAAGGACAACATTTTCGCAGCTAAAGGCTGATTTCGTAGCCATGCAAAATCTGCCTTCAGCTTGGAGTGATCGGCTTCCAATGGTGGTAACTCCTTCATTTCAACTCTGAATCATGCACCATTTGTAGCATTGGATTTTTGACTTCCTGAGCTTCGAAACGACATATAGCATGCATAAATTGAACTCCAGGAAGTGCTCCAAAAGTGGCTGACATGACTGTCATCAAGAATGCTTCATGGTAGATTTCTCTTTGCTTGCCCTCCTTGCATTCCGGATTTGCTTATGGCAAAGGACTTCAAAGCTTCAATACTTTGGTTCTTCATGTTTCTGAGCTTTCCATTGCTTTGCCATGGATTCCAAAGAACTCTCCTCAATCTTGGATTGCTTTGGTGATCAAATTACTAACAAAAACACCAAAACTTAACACAATTTGATTAGAATTGATTGCAAGGGTCCTTAACATGCTAATTGGGTTAAAAGATAATAAATACTACTCAAAAGTGTTTAAAAGAGTTAATTAAAAGCTATCAAATAGCACTTTTTGAGTAGTAATCATGTGGTATTACTATAGGTAAATTAAAATTTAAAGAAGAAAATCCTCTTTACATAGAATATAGTAAGCCTATATTCTTACAGAATACATTAAGTTTGATTAAACTATGAAAAGTTGCGTTAATTTTCTTTTCTACTTAATTGTTTCATTTTTCTTTTACTTTTTCCAATATTAATCCATAATTGCAAAAACATTTGATCTTAGGAATAGTGGTATTTTACTTGTTCCTTTTATAAAAGAAACATCAATTTTGATATTGCCATTGTCATTTTTACCTTCTATATTCTTATGGGAATCTGACATCTACAATGCTATATAGGGAAAAGTATGGTTTCCCTTCTCACTCACTCACTCA
>JAJJMJ010023110.1:0-23435 GCA_022059055.1 Vitis cinerea | reverse complement strand
CTCTCTCTCTCTCTCTCTCTCTCTCTCTCTCTCTCTCTCTCTCTCTCTCTCTCTCTCTCTCTCTCTATATATATATATATATATATATATATATATATATATATATATGGTTTCTTTTAAACTTGATTATTGGATTCGTATATCAATTTCCTAATTAAGCTTCCTTCCTAGCAAGATCATGGAACCAAGTTTTAAGGTATTTTTGGGACACAATTCCTATCAATCTATGCATAATTATGGTGAAATTTTTGTAAAATTGGAAAACTAAATATCACAAAATAGTAGCACATGCTTTGAAGCTTAATTTACAATGAGTGAAAGTTACAATAGAATTTCTACAAATGGTTTTCATATGAAATTGATCTTACACTAGGAGATGGTTGCTTCCATGTACATAGGTAGTGTCTAGGATAGTATAGAGCATTCTTGATTTATATGGAACACTCCTAGGTTCCAAAGAGTTCCACTAGTGCCTATAAATAGGTAAGGGCCTCATTTGGCCAAGGCACTTCCCAAGAACCTAACCAAACCAAGAAAATGAGCTTCCAAACACTTGTAAGACTTCCTTTGAGTAATAAAAGCTTTCTATTCTTTAAGTGTTGCCTACAATTCTCTTAGCTTCCAAATCGTGTGCATTTTAACCTAACAAGCTAAGCATAAAGGGGAAGACTGGCTTAATAACTTTAAGAGGAGTGAGTTGTCTAAGTGCTGCACCTAAGCTTATGAAAGGCCTAAGTTCTTGAAAATTAGTATTAGAGCACGATTGTAAAGTGAGCATTATAAAGGATGCATGTTGGGGTCCAACATTGAGGACACTAGTGAGCAAACCCATGGGAGGGAGATGGAGCTTACTGCTCTAGGTAGGGGCAAGAAGGATAAGTCTCATGATGCCATTGCCAACAAGGAGGCAAGGTTAACCAAGATGGAGCTAGGCATGGCAAACACTTAGGAGGGGTTGGACTTGATCGAGCAAGTTATGGAGAAGGGTATAGAAGATCTTAAGGAACAAATCCAAGACCTTCGTGAGGGGATGTTAGTCTCATAGGTTCAGCCAATGTCACACAAGGAGTTTGTGTCCTTCCAAGAGAAAGTCATGAGTGTGCTTGCTAGCATGAAGTCAATGATGGAGGCCTTAGCTACCTGAATAGAGTCTTGGGACCAGGAAGTTAGGCAAGAATTGGCCATCTACAAGGTTGTTGTGTCCGCACAGGTCATGACCACATAGGAGACATATAGAGTGGAGGTGCTAAAGCCACAAGGGTTTAGTGGAAAACAAGATGCCAAAGAGTTGTATAACTTCTTATGGCACATGGAACGATACTTCGAGTCTATTGCATTGACTGATGAGGTGACTAAGGTAAGGATTACGACCCTCTATCTTACTGACACAACTACTCTATGGTGGCATTGGAGGTTCGCTGATATGGAGAAAGGCATTTACATCATAGAGACATGCGAAGACTTTAAGAGGGAGATCAAGAGCCAATTCTACCCTGAAGACGTGACTTACTTAGCCAAGAAGCATATGAGGCATTTCAAGCATAGACGCTCTATTCGTGACTATGTTAAGGAATTCTTTTCACTCAAGCTTGAGATTCCTAACATAACTGGGGAGGAGTTGTTATTCAACTTCATGGATAACTTGCAAGGGTGGGCCGAGCAGAAATTAAGGCCTCGAGGTGTTCAAGACTTAGCCACTGCAATGGCAGTAGTGGAGTCTTTCATAGATTATAAGAGATGAGACTCATCCAATGTTGAGGGTTCGGAGGATAGCCATGCCAAGGTTGGGAGAGATGAGGTTTTGAGGGACCATAGTGCTGCTAGAATGAGATTAGGTAAGACGCCTAATGTCCAGAAAGGAAAGGGTAAGGCGAAAATAAAGGAGTTTCCGCCTAAAATCAAGCGCTTCCTATGTGACAATCCACATTGTCCACGAGATTGTCTAAAGAGGAAGACACTCAATTCCATGATCAAGGAAAGAGAACAAGAAAACGAAGCACATATGGGCTCGATGCAACTATTAGGTGCCCTCCAAGTCAATCCAATGCCTATTACGCCTAAGATCTCCTTACAATTAGGGGTGAAAGTAAAGGAGACAAAAGGGGAACAAGCTGAGATAGCCATCACATACATGAACAAGGTCACCAAGGGAAAGGTGAACCCGATGGGTAAAAGGAAGCAACACTCCAAGTATCGAAAGCTTAGGTGCTTGCATCCATCCGAGGCCTCACTAGAAAAAGGGGTGAAGAATATTCGAGTGAAGAATATCCAGTAATAGAGTATCTAGTCTAATGGAAAGAACTAACTAAGAGGCGGGTAAAATGGGAACATGTGGATGTTGATTCATTCCCAATTGGTGTCTCAGCTGATTCATATTCTCTCAATTGTCCTTGACAGTGGTGCCATTTGATTTGTGTCCAGCTGGTGTCCCTTGATTGTGGTCCTCAGAAGGGAGTAACCAAAAAAATTTATAACCTATATCACCATGCATTAGGATAGCCTTAGCTAATATAGCATAGTGGCTCTAGGATCGTTCACTGGGAAGGGTTTTCAACTCACAACTGATACCAATTCAAAGTTAAATTGGTGCTTTTTCATTTCAAGGTTAGCTTAAGAAGAAAACATAAACTTTGGTTGAAAAAGGTTTTGTTTTAAGCTAACTAAAAAGAAAGTAATGGAAATTACTTATGAAGAAAAGCATTCCTTGAAGTTTTAGGTTCACAAGGGAGGCTTCTCATGCAAAAATAGAGCTCCGGTCACTTGGTTTTTTCCTCGCATTAGAGAATTAACATATAATTAATTCTCTAAAAGGTGTTGTACAGATGCTTCCCTTTAATGGATTTCAGCACTAATTCCCTCTCACTGATGCAATTTGCCATGGCTCGTGCCTCTCACCTAGCATTTGCCATTCAAGGTGATCATTAACCTTGGACTTCCCTTCTCAAGCTCGCAAGAGATAACTAATGGATGTCTCCTTAGAGTCCAAAAGCTTACCAAGTGTTGACAATTCTAGAAAATCCTATCTTCAAGTCACCTCCCAAAAGCTCGCAAGAGATAAACTAGTGCATCTCCATGGACGGAGATCACTTGCCTTACCAAGTGTTGGCTCAGGTGAATTGAAGGTGTTTTAAGTTAACTAAAAACATGGAAATCATTAATGGGTCACACTTTCTCTTCATTAATGGCTGAAACAACAAAACTACCAATTCTTGCATTTGGGGCCTTACCAGGCAACCTTAGCTCCAAGGAACTAAAAGCCTAGCCACTCATTCTCTGAGGAAACATCCTCAGAGCTTGTTGGCTAGTAAGAAAAATTAAATAAATATATACAATCAAAACGAGAAGGTAAGGCAGAGCAAAGGCTCTGTATTTTACTTCCTTGCAAAACTATACAAAGTTCTCTGTGAGAACAAGATCCTCGCCTCTCGTGTAATGGAAATTATAAACAATATATATGAGAGGCTATTTACCCTTTGTTCTTGCTTAAAGACTAAGGAATCCTATGATAGGTGGATTACAAGGAGAGTTTGGGAATTTAGACATCAAATATCTAAAGCAAAAAATCTCAAAATGTCGGTCGCAAATATCGGGAAGCTTCAGGAGAATTTCGCAGCCGTGCAAGATGGTTGCGAAATTTTGCAGTATGAAGGACACCATTTCGCAACCAAAGGCTGATTTCGCAGCCATCCTCTTGTGATTTCGCAGCCCGCGAAATTGGCCTTCAGCTTTGTGTGATCGGCTTCCCATGGCTATAACTCCTTCATTTCAACTTCGAATCGCACACCGTTTAAAGTGTTGGATTTCTAACTTTCCAAGCTTCGAAACACATATAGTATGCATAAATTGAGCTCCAGGAAGTGCTCCAAAAGTGGCTGACAGTGACTGTCCTTTTGAATGCTTCATAGTGGATTTTTTTCTTTGCTTTTCCTCCTTACATTCCAGATTTGCTTATGGCAAAGGACTCTAAAGCTTCAAAGATTTGGTTCTTCATGTTTCTGAGCTTCCCATTGCTTTGCCATGGATTCCAAAGAACTCTCCTCAATCTCGGATTGCTTTGGTGATCAAATTACTAACAAAAACACCAAAACTTACACAATTTGATTAGAAATGATTGCAAAGGTCCTTAATATGTTAATTGGGTTAAAAGGTAATAACTACTACTCAAAAGTGTTTAAAAGAGTTAATTACAAGCTATCAAATAGCACTTTTTGAGTAGTAATCAGATGCCTTGAGAAAGTTCTAGAAATACATCGAGATATTTGAAATTGAGGTGACGATGGGAACATCGGTGGCATAGGTGGGGGAGAGTGTCACAACTTGCTCAAATGACCCTCCTTAAGGGCTTATATAAAGGATAGGAAGCTTCTAGAGACTCCTAGAGACACCTACACTTAGCCATTTGTGGGAAGAGTGTGAAAGGTTTTAGAGATGGCTATAAACACTCTATACCAAGGATGGAAGACAAAGGAAGCCTAAAGGTTTTTTCATCCGTGAGGAAGAAGCCAATTCAAATTTTGGTTTGGAAGTTCTTCTGGCCTAAAAGAAGACTTTGCAACGTCATCACTTGGTAGTGAAGTATTGTCTCATCCCCCACTTGTGATCTACTAATTGTTCTTTTTGTTGAATATAAAATTGAAAAATAAAAAAGATGTGGTGAGAAACTAATGCCCTCATCTATCATGAATTTGAAATTTAAGTCAAATTAAAGGTGAATGAAAATTATAAATGATAGGGAAAATGATGTATTTGATAAAATTTTAAATTAATGATAACTAAGAGTGCATTTGATAGTGTTTTTAGTAAGCGTTTTTATCTTTTCTAATATTTGAAAGATAAAAAATTTTAAGAGTTAGAAAGATTAGAAACATTTTCTAAAATCACTATCAAATGGATTTTAAGTATGTTTAGCTTAAAATCGTAGGAAATTTTCATTTTATTACTATAAAATAGTACTAGTTTATATAATCATAATTATGGTTTTTAAATTTTTTTTTTTTTTTTTTTTTTTTGTGAATGTAATGTCACAAATTATTTGTTTGGTGTCCATGACTATAGCAAAATGCCGCAAGTGAACTTGGGAAGAACCTAAGTTTGTGACAACAAGCTAATTTAATTTTTAAATTTTTAATGTATAAAGTAATAATCTTTCGTGAATATTAATTTGTTATTTGATGGTTTTACGGAATGTAGATAATCAATGTTGTGAGAGAGACTTAATTATTTTATATGTTTTAATATAGATTTGTTGTATGGTCAATTTATTTTCAAATAGTTATCACGTGGAAAAGAGAATGTTAGTGAATTAATTAATCAAATAACCCAATGTTAATTGCATGTGGAGGAAAAAGCAAATTAAAATTTCGCTTTGAGAGTTCTTCTGGCCTAGAAGAAGTCTTGTCTCATCCCCCCACATGTGATTCCAAATTTTTTTCCTTTTGTTCCAATATAAAATTGAAAAGCCTAAAACATTTGGTCGAAGACTCTCAGAACCATGACTTAATCAAAGGAAATGAATGGTTGTTGACTAATTGACTAAACTAAATCACACTCGGACTGACTTAGTCAAAGGAAATGATTTGATGGTTGTTGCTAAACCAAATAACACTCAGACTGACTTAATCAAAGGAAAGGATTTGATGGTTGTTGACTAATTGGCTAAACTAAATCACACTCAGACACTCAAAAAATTTAGTTTAAGCTTTATTTAATTTTAAGATAAATTTCATTCACTAGGAGCCTTGTGGTATGTATTCTTCTAGAAGAATGCCTTTTGGGTTATGGAATGCTTCGACCACTTTCTAAAGGTGTATGATGAGTGTATTTTTTAGAATTGTGAAAAAGGTGATGAAGGTTTTCATGGATGATGTTTCTGTATATAGAGTTAATTTTGAAGAATATTGAAAATTTTAGAAGTAGTTTTGTTGAGTTGTATAGAGAAAGGACTTGTTCTAAATTGGTAAAAATGTCGCTTTATGTCCTAAAGTTGATCTCACTTTAAAGCTTCCTAAGCCTTCCACACTAAGGGAGATTCTCCAATTTATGGGGGCATGTTGGTTTTTACAGAAAGACTTTTCAAAAATCCTTGTTAAAGGATGCAGTGTTTTGTTGGAATGATGATTGCCAAAAAGCTTTTGATGTTTTGAAGGAGAAGCTTACTTCAACACTAATCATAAGGCCACCTAATTAGAGGTTGCCATTTGAGTTCATGTTTGATGCAAATGGCAACCCCATACTTGTTGTTATTGGACAAAGAAAATAAGGAAGACCTTATGTAGTACATCATGCAAGTAAAATGTTGAATGATGCTAAAAAATACTACACAACTATTCGGGAGTTACTTGCTATTGTGTTTGCATTTGATAAATTCAAAGCTAGCTTGTTGGGGATTTCCATAGTAGTTTTCACTTATCACTCTACTTCAAAATATTTGCCTAGCAAGAAGGATGCAAAGGATAGGTTGATAAGGTGGATCTCACTCCTTCAAGAGTTTATTAGTGGCAATTTTATTAATCATAAAAAGATGTAGTCTAAAGAAATGGTAGTACTTGGTTTGATTTGGATTTAGTGAACTATTTTACCCTTGGTATTAGTAAACCAAGGTCGAAGACTAGTGTTCTCCCAAAAAAAAGAAAAAAAGAAAAAAAGAAGCAAGTATTGATATAGTGACTCCATTGCGATGCAAGGATTTCAGATTGTTAATTTAATTTCTATGCTATTTAATTTAACCTATTGAATTAAAAAATATGAAATTTTGGTGTTTCTAAATTATAGGTAAATTAATCATAACTAGACAATATTTAACTAATGGTGAAAATTATCCATGAATGGGTTTAATCCTAAGTTCAAATCTCAAGGAAAATATGATCCAATATGATCTTTTGAAGGTCATACTCTTTCATATTCACTTCTCAACATATTAAGCCTTATACTCATTACAAATACTAACTTTTAAGGTGTTGCCTATAATGTTAGATTTTGAAATATATGAACTTTTGTTCAAGTCTTTCATTGTCAAAGTAAGCATATAAATACAACAAAAGGAGAAAGAAAAGTTCGTTACAGAGATCCTATAAATTAGAGTTGTTGAAACTAACTCCTAACTTTGTTATATACAACTAAGAAACCTCTTTGAATACAACAAAGATAAAAAGAATAAATCAAAAGTAAGTTGCTAAAACTAAGGAGATTAGTTAATCTGTTAGTATGCCCCCTTAAGATGGAGCTCTAGAAAGAAGTTCAATCTTGAACTTGAGATGAAGAAACCATTGGCAAGGAAGGGGATTTGTGAGGGCATCAGTGATTTGATTGGTTGAAGAAATATGAGCAACATGAAGAGCATCATTTTAATCTTGATCTCTAATAAAATCAAAATCAATGGCAATATGATTCATTCTTGAATGAAAAATTGGATTTAAACATAATTGATTGGCCCCAATGTTATCACAATAGATGACTAGACAGTAGAGAAGCTTAATGCATGCAAAGATCAGAAAGTATATAGCAGATCCATTTGAATTCAGTAGCAGTATTAACAACTGATCGATACTTTACCTCAGTGGAAGATCTAGCAACAACCCATTGCTTTTTAGAACTCCAAGACATAGGAGTTTTGTTGAGATAAACAACATAAGCACCTATAGATGAAAAAGTATCTTTGTCCTTTACCCAATCAACATAAAAAAAATCATGCAAACTAAGAGAGGAATCATGAGAAACTTGTAAGCCATCATTAATAGTTCCAACCAAGTAACGTAAAAAGCATTTGACAAAAGACCAATGTTTTTGTGGGACAATGCATGTACAAGGACAACTTTTTAATGACAAAGGTAATGTCAGGACTTGTAATGAGTAAATATTGTAGGTTGCCCACCACTATTCTATACTAAGAAGGATCTGATAAAGAAAAACCCGAGTGTAACATAAAAGAAGGTCTGGTTGCCATTGGAGTGAGAATAGGTTTGGCTTCATGCATTTGAGTTTGTGCTAAGAGGTCTTAAATATAATGTCTTTGAGAGAGTAGCACACCATTATTGTTGGGGACAACTTCTACAACCAGAAAATAAGTTAACAACCTAAGGTCCTTAAAGGGAAACCACTAAGCAAGAGCAGTCACAAATCGATCCACCATGGAAGTATTATTACCTGTAATGAGTATGTCATCAACGTAAATAAGAAAATAAAGAATATAACCATCAACATTGAAGAAAAATAGATATGCATCAATATAGGAATTCTTAAAACCAAAGGAAAGAAGAAAATTTCTAAGTTCCTAATACCATGCCCGAGGAGCTTGTTTTAAGCCATAGATGGCTTTTCTAAGCTTGCATATATGTGTTGGGTTGTCTTCATCAACAAAACCTGGTGGTCAGGACATGTAGAATTTTTTTAGAAAGATTACCTTAAAGGAAAGCATTGTTGACATCAAGTTGCCTTAAGAACCGACCACGACTGACAGTGATACTAAGCACAACACGAATGGTTGTTGGTTTAACCATAGGGTTGAACATGTCAGTGTAATCTATTACAGATTGTTAGTGACAACCCTTCGTGACTAGATAAGCCTTGAACCTGTCAATAGAACCATCAAACTTGCCTTTAGTTCTAAAAATCCATTTACAACCAATAAGGTTGTGACAACTTGGGTCACTACATTGGGTTCAAGACCATTAGATTTGGTTAATTGAATGTGTAGGTTCATTTTATGGAGGGGTTTGTGAATGTTATTTTTTGCTTGGGTGGTAATTTGGTGAGTAGCTTGTGGATTATTTGGTGGTGGAGGCTGTTGTGAAGTGTGATTCATGCCTAATTGATGTCTCAGCTGATTCGTGTCCAGCTGGTGCTCCTGGATGGCGGGAGTAATCAACAAAATTTATACCTATTACACCATGAACTAGGGTAGCAAAGAAAAAACTACTATAGCATAGTGGCTCTAGGATCGTTCACTGGGAAGGGTACTCAAACTGAAAATGATACCAATTCAAAGTGAATTGGTGCTGTTTCATTTCAAGATTAGCTTAAGAAATAAAACACAAACTTTGGTTGAAAAAAGTTTAGGTTTAGATTAACAACACAGCAAGTGATGAAAATTACTTAAGAAGAAAAGCATTCCTTGGAGATTCAGGTATACAGGGGAGGTTCCTCATGCAATAGCATAGCTCCGGTCAGTTGGTTCAATTCCTCACATTAGAGAATTAACATAAAGTCAATTCTCTAACAGGTGCTGCACAAATGCATCCCTCAATTGGATTTCAGCTTCAATTCTCTCATTGATGCAACTTGCAATGGTTTGAGCCTCTCACTTAGCCTTTACCATTCAAGGTGATCTTTAACCTTGGATTACCCGTCAAAAGCTCGCAAGAGATAACTAATGGATGTCTCCTTAGAGTCCAAAAGCTTATCAAGTGTTGGCTATTCTAGAAAATCCTACCTTCAAGTCACCTACCAGAGGCTCGCAAGGGGTAAACTAGTGCATCTCCATGGTTAGAGATCACTTGCCTTACCAAGTGTTGGCCCAGGTGACTCCAAGGCGTTTTAAGTTAACTAAAAACATTAGAAACCACTCACGGGACACACTTTCTCTTCATTCATAGCTGAAACCACAAAGCTTCTGATTCTTGCACTTGGAACTTTTCCCGGCAACCTTAACTCCAAGGAACTAAAAGGCTTAGTTACTCATTCTCTGGGGAAAGCTCCTCAGAGAGTGCATAACTTAGTAAATAAATAAAAAACACAATCAAAGTGAGAAGGTAAACCAGAGCTCAAGCTCTGTATATTTCTTCCTTTGAAACTTTTACAAAAGGTTCATCACCCTCAGAACAGGCTCCTCGGGCTCTATTTTAAATCAAACTTACATTAACAGCTATTACATAGATATTTAGCCAAATTCCTAACTTAAAAACTAAGGAATCCTATAATTGGTGGCTTACAAGGAGAATTTGGGCATTTAGGCAACAAAAATCTAATGAAAAATATCTCCAAGTGTCGGTTACAAATATCGGGAAGCACTAAGGACCATTTCGCAGGTGAAAAATGAGGTCTGCGAAATTTCGCAGGTGCATAAGGAGGGCTGCGAAATTTCTTTACAGCAAAAGGTTGATTCAACACCTTTGTGAAGCTGGCTTACATTTTATGGTGTTTGGCTTCCATCGCGGCGTGAAGCTTCAGGGGAAATCCATAGCACTGTGCAAAAGTGTTGCGAAATCATTCCGCAACAAAAGGCTGATTTCGCAACACTTTGCTGAATCCTTCCTTCAGCTTGGAGCAGTCATCTTCCAAAGGCTGTAACTTCCTCATTTCAACTCCGAATTGTACACGGTTTGAAGCATTGGATTGTTGACTTCCTAAGCTTTCAAATGACATATATAATGCATAAATTGGACATAAGAAAGTGCTCCAAAAGTGGTTGAAATGACTATCATCAAAAATGCTTCATGGTTGGATTCTCTTTGCTTTCCCTTGCATTCCAGACTTGTTTATGGCAAAAGTGCTTCAAAGCTTTGATTCTTCATGCCTCTAAGCTTCCCATTCTTTTCCAAGGATTCTAAATAACTCTCCTCAATCTCATATTGCTTTGGTGATCAAACTACTAACAAAAACACCAAAACTTACACGATTTGATTAGAATTAATTGCAAGGAACCTTAACATGCTAATTGGGTTAAAAGGCAATAACTACTACTCAAAAGTGTTTAAAAGAGTTGATTACAAGCTATGAAATAGCACTTTTTGAGTAGTAATCAAAGTGTGTTGAGTGATAGGTTCGAGTAAGCAGTAGGTAGGTAAGGGGTCTGGCAAGGGAGTTGGTGAAAGGGCATCGCTAGGTGACTGCTAAGGAGCAACTACTACAGATGGTGAATTGAGTGGTGGTAAGGGAGATGGTGAGGTGACACAGATTGGTGGGGGAAACCAAGTGGCAATAGTAGTGGATTGGGGACAAGGTAAATGTTATGAGAGATGGGTGAAAGGAAACAAAGATTCAACAAACTGGATATGGCGAGAGACAGATTTTAGAAGTAGATGGATCAAGACAATGGTAGGCACTTTGAGTTAGAGAATATCCTAGAAAGACACAAGGTTTAGAACAAGACTCTAGCTTGTGATTTGTATAGGATTGAAGCCAATGGTAATAGAGACAACCAAATATTTTTAGTTTGGAGTAGTGAGGTGTAGTCCTAAAAATATTTTCATATGGAAATGAAAGATTAAGGGTTGGGGTTGGCATACGATTAATGAGGAAACGGTGGTGGCAAAAGCATGAGACCAGTAAGTGAAAGGAATAGAGGCATGAGAGAGTAATACTAAACTTGTTTCAACAATGTGAAGATGTCTTCTTTCATAAAAGCCATTGTGTTTAGGGGTGTGAGGTGGAGTAGTGAGATGAGAAACTCCATTAGTTGCTAAGAAATTGGTAGAGGCTATGTATTTTCCACCATTATCAGAGTAGGGTGTTTTTTTTTTGTTTTTTTATCAAAATATTTTTCAACAATGGTTTTAAATCTAATAAAAACAAGTTTGACTTCAAATTTTTGCTTAATAGGGTAACACTAGAAATATCTAGTAAAGTGGTCAACAAATATTACATAGTATTTAAAACCATCATTTGAAATTATTGGTGAAGTCCATAGGTAAAAAAAAATAACTTCAAGAGGTTGAGTAAAGAGAAGTGTAGATTTGGAGAATGACAATTTATGGCTTTTATTGCAGTGACAAGCATTGTAAGAAAATTAGGTGACATAGAATAATCGAGGCCTAGTTTATTACTGGAAACAATGTGTTTTAGGATGGAAAAAGCTGGATGACCTAATCGATGGTGCCACTCAGATGAAGAAGTTTTAATGCTGGAAAATGCAAGAAGTGGAGATGATACTGGCCACTCATAGACACCATTTTTAGTTTTGCCCTTCAAAAGTATTATTCTCATGCAAAGGTCCTTCACAAGAAAAGTAGATGGTAAGAATTCAATGGAAATGTTGTTTATGTTATAGAATTGGGAAATTGAGATTAGATTCTTTTTCATATGAGGAACACATAAAACATTATTTAGGTGAAAAGTGTTTGTAGAAGTGGTGAGAGAGGTAGAACCGGTATGAGTAATAGGTAGACCCAATCCATTTCCAATCATAATGTCATCGAAGCCATTGTTTGGAGTATGTAGTGAGAGATTATGGAGATCAGATGTTACATAGTGAGAGGCACCATTGTCCAAGAGCCATGATAGATTGATATAACTAGTAGCATAATGTGCCCATGGTTGCCATGGTGTAGGAGGATGAATGATTGGGTGATTACTACTCAAAAAGTGTTATTTCATAGCTTGTAATAAACTCTTTTAAACACTTTTGAGTAGTAGTTATCACCTTTTAACCCAATTAACATATTAAGGACCCTTGCAATCAATTCTAATCAAATTGTGTTAAGTTTTGGTGTTTTGATAGCTTTTTGATCATCAAAGCAATCAGAGATTGAGGAGAGTTCTTTGGAATCCATGGCAAAGCAATGGAAAGCTCAGAAACATGAAGAACCGAAGCTTTGAAGTCCTTTTCCATAAGCAAATCCGGAATGCAAGGAATAAAAGATGTCCGAACAGGGTGTCCGGATAGGATGGCGGCGGAACATGGTCTGTGGCAGGCTGTCCAAATGACGTAGCAAGGCTTGCTCACATTAAGTCAATGATCCAGACAACATATCGGATAGGATATGCTATCGTCCGGGTGTGATGTTCACGAGTGCCGTGTGCTTCTCCCTGAGGGAGTCCGGATAGGGGAGCACGCCACATGTCCTCTTGGGGAATCCGGATGGAGTTGATCCGGATAGCCTTACGCACTCCGCGGTCCCCCTTGCGCAGCATAGCTCATTCCAATTGGGGAGGAATTCTATCCGGTCGACTTTCCACCTTCTCTGGATATTTCACATCCAGAATTCCGTGCGCCGACATTTTACATCCGGATATCTCACAACCGGATGGGAGAGGAGGACGCTTCAACTTCTCCGGATAGACATATCCGGACCTTCTGATAACGCTTACCCGGAGAGTTTTCTCTTAGTATATAGTACCGCGGTGTTCTCCTGAAGCTTCCTGATATTTCCAACCGACATCTTGAGATATTTTGCTTTAGATATTTTATGTCTAAATCCCCAAACTCTCCTTGTAATCCACCTATCATAGGATTCCTTAGTCTTTAAGCAAGAACAAAGGGGTGAATAACCTCTTATATATAGTTTGTAATTTTCTTTAAGAAATGGTGGAATAGATCTCGGGAGCTTGTTCTTGGAGACAACCTTTTGTAATAGTAAGAAATATATTTTACAGAGCACTTGCTCTGTTTTTCCTTCATATATTTGTTTTCTCGTTAGTTTTCTTTCTAGCCAATCAAACTCTAAGGATTTTTCTTCCGAGGATGAGAGGCTAGGCTCTTCGTCTCTTGGAGTGAAGAAAGCCGGGTAAGTTTCCTCATGCAGAAATTGGAAGTTTTGTTGTTTTAGTTTTTAATGAAGAGAAAGTGTGAGCCGTTAATGGTTTTTATCTTTTTAGTTAACTTAAAACGCCTTCAAGTTACTTGAGCCAACACTTGGTAAGGCCAGTGATCTCCGTTTATGGAGATGCACTAGTTTACCTCTTGCGAGCTTTTGGGAAGTGACTTGAAGGTAGGATTTTCTAGAATTGCCAACACTTGTTAAGCTTTTGGACTCCAAGGAGACATCCATTAGTTATCTCTTGCGAGCTTGAGAAGGGAAGTCCAAAGTTAAAGATCACCTTGAATGGCAAATGCTAGGTGAGAGGCACAAGCCATTGCAAGGTGCATCAGTGAGAGGGATTTAGTGTTTGAACCCATTAAGGGGAAGCATCTGTACCGCACCAGTTAGAGAATTAACTATATGTTAATTCTCTAATGCGAGGAAAAGAAACAAGTGACCGAAACTCTCTTTTTTGTATGAGGAACCTGAGCCTAGTGATCTAAACTCCAAGAAACACTTTTCTTTGTAAGTAAAATCAGTTACTATTTTTGGTTAGTTTAAAACCAATCCTTTTTTAAACATCTTCATGTTTTCTTTTAAAGCTAACCTTGAAATGAAAAGACACCAATTCAGCTTTGAATTAATATCAATTGTAAAGTGAAAACCCATCCCAGTGAATGACCCTAGAGCCACTATGCTATGCTAGCTAAGGCTATCCTAGTACATGGTGTAATAGGTTATAAATTTTGTTGATTACTCCCTAAGGATCACAATCAAGGGACACCAGTTGGACACGAATCAAATGGCACCACTGTCAGGGACCATTGAGAGGACATGAATCAGCTGAGACACCAATTGGGAACGAATCATTAGGGTAGTGGAGTTGTTGGACGGGTGAATGGGTATCAATCTGAATGAGGGACATCTCTTAGCAATGTGACCTTGTAGCCTACAGATCTAATAGTGGCCCAGATATGGATGGGAAGGTTAATGTCCAGGAGAAGATGTTGGTTTGCCACCTATTAATGTGGAGAATCGATGGGCATTGTTGTGGAAGGGCCACCAAGTTGTTGTGCTCAGGCTGGTTGGATTTGATATAGTAGGAAAATAGGATGGTTCTAGTTTAGTTGGGAGCACATAAGCTTTAAAGTTTACCAACTTTTCATGAAGCTCGTCAAAGGTGATGGAAGTATCTCTAGCTTGAACAACATGAACTAGTTCTTGGTAGTCATCATCGAGTCCAGGGAGTATTGTTTCTATAAGGTCCTTTGTGTCAAAGGGTGCTCCAAGAAGAGCAAGTTCATCAGATCGTGCCTTTATTGCTTGTAAAAATTCAATCACACTAGCAAGACCCTTTATGATTTTCTTTAACTGGCTTTTAACTTGTTTGATGCTACCACGAGTTGGCTTAGCATACATGTTGGCCAAAATGTTCTATGCTTCATGAGAAGTTTTGGCTTGAGCAATAAATGGTATAATTATAGGGGAAAGGGAACCAATGATGGCATTAATGATTAGGTTGTATTAGCAAATCCAGATAATGTAATCGGGATTGGGTATGGTGGTGTTGTGGTGTGTGAGGGTGTGGTTGTCGCACAAGGTTTTGATCCATCAATATAATTGAGGAGATCATAACCAATGAATAAGGTGTGAAATTACAACTCCATCAATATAATCATTTTCTTTTTTTAGCAAACTAGTTTGCTTTGCAACCGGTAAAAAAGATAGAAAGGATAGCAAATTTCTAAATTATACATGCAATAACTAATAAGTGTAATTGAAATTATAACCTTTTACAAATGTTTGAGAAAAAAATATATATAACAATTAGAACTAATATCAAATGAAATATAGAAAACAATTGAGACTACCATCTTGACATTTAATTTTAGTTGAAAGCCAAGAACCCATCTTCAATAATGTAGTCAAGGGAAGAGAAATAATTGAACCTAAGGAATCAATCATGATATATGCATCAATACATTTCTTATTAACAATCAATCAAATAACCCAAAATTGAGAACCGAAGGAAATAGATAAGATAAATCATCCCATACTATCCAAGTCAACATACCTTTCAACCCATTATGTACATTGAAAACAATACAAAGATCTAAATACATTTATAATATACCTTAGTATAAACAATAGAAGGATCTAAATACATTTATAATATACCTTAGTCTGAACAATAAAAGTGAACCTAAGAATTTGACACTATATAAAGCTATCTAATTACATCAACACTATTGTTTGAACATCTATAGAGAAAAAACATCTTAACTTCAATCTGTTTAAGATACATGGAAGAATTCTTTCAAACATTCAGTAACTAGTCAATTCAATAATCAATTATTTTGGACTTAAAAATTGATAATTAGCTTGAAATTTATGTAGCTGCTAATTCCAATCTTCACAATTTCATATGGGACATAGATACAAATCAATGATAGGCTAAATGCTCAATGATCTTATACAAATGCTAATAATATCAGAAAATTCATCTCCAAGCTAATCAAATTACTTCAAGTTAAAATGAGAGGCACAAGTTTCAATTTTTTTTTTTTCAAAAAAAAGTTCCAAACAATGAAACATAAAGAAGATCTTAGAGTTTCATAGAAAACCATCCACAACCAAAAAAACCTATATTCTCTTTCCAAAGCTCAAACAATGATCTTGAATAAGAATGCAAAAAAGTATGTTCAATCAACCAGGTAACTATATCCACCACTATAGGGAGGTAAAGGATTACCAAATTATAGTTTATAATTCAAGAATTTAAGCAATTCTAGAGCTTCAACTATGAAATTTATTCAAACTAAATTTGAAAACTCACTACAACAAATATGATGTTTCACAACAAATGGTTGTGATAAAAAGTTGGATTTTTGGGATAAATATGTTTTTGCCCCAAAAAATGTTCATCATATGATTGTTGCAATAAGTCCGTCACTAAATTTTTTTACCAAAAAATAAAAAATTGTGTTGCTAAAAGTGAATTTTAGCGATAAATAATATTTGTGGTAAAAAAAAAACTATTCATGGAAAAAAAATCTCTATCTTAAGGAAAATTTTGTGGCAAAAGGTCTATTTTAACAACGAATGTTATTTTGTGGCAATATAATATGCAAAAAGTTACGATAATATTTTATTTTATTTCATTTTTCATTTTTTTGTGGAGATTTTGAGCATGATTATTTATTTCTAGAAACATGATGAAACCCATATACCTATCTCGAGCCTAGAAAAGGACATTTTAATCCCTTAATAATTATTATATTACAATGTAATCATTGGGACTTGAACTCATGACCCTTCATTTTATCACCATTCATTGAAAAGACTTTGACCGTATCTTATATAAATCAATTGATGTTTAAAGGTAAATAATAAACTTTTAATTGGTTCAACATTATTTCTATCTTTATACTAATCTCAAATTATGATTATTTTTTATACTTTTATCAATGAACAAGTAAAAATTTGAAAAAGAAAATTAAAGATTTCAAAACAAACTTTATAAATTATCAATATTTATTTGAATAATTATTCTTAAAAAATATTCAAAGATAGAATTTAAAAAAAAAACAAATTAAAAGAAAAATGATATTTAAAAATAAAAATAAAAAACTTTTAAAAAAATTACATAGTTATTTAAACTGATATATAATAGAAACCAAAACTCTTCATAAATGAATCTTTGAATATATATATATATATATATATATATGTAAATAAAAAAATTAAAAGAAAAAAAATTGTTTATGTTAAGGCTGAAAATTTTTTTTTTCTTAATCTTATTTTATTTGACTCATTATATTTTTAATTAATATTTTTTCCATGAAAATTTTAAAATAAAATTTAGACTTCAAAATTTATATACTTTTATTAAATATTTAGAAATTTCATTTATATATTCAAAATTATTATTGTTAAACTCACATAAAAATATCAAATGACTTTTTTTTTTCCAACTTTTTATCAACATCAAATCCTTTGATGTTTTAATGAATATATATATATATATATATATATATATTAATAAATGACTATTTTGTATAACATTTTTAGAAATTATTAAATATAAAATTTTAATTATTTAATAGTTTTATTTAATATTTAATTTATTATATAAAAAGTGATGCATATATAATTAAAATAAAAGATAATTTTCTACTACAAATTGGAATGTGGAAAAAAATTTAAACAAAAATTGAA
The DNA here is from genome assembly GCA_022059055.1 of Vitis cinerea. Taxonomy (NCBI): domain Eukaryota; kingdom Viridiplantae; phylum Streptophyta; class Magnoliopsida; order Vitales; family Vitaceae; genus Vitis; species Vitis cinerea. The sequence goes on along the minus strand of JAJJMJ010023110.1, from coordinate 5,763 downwards.
ATTTGTAAGTCATTCATACTAAAAAGTAAAGTTCATAGCAGAATGTCACATACTATATGAGAATTATTTTTACCATAGTTTTAAAGATGAAATGTAAATTTGTGGCTAAAAGTGATATTTTACCACAAATAATTTTGAGGCAAAATTTTGAATTATTCCCACTATATTTTTAGTAACAAAAGTAGCCTTGTAGCAACAAGTATTATTTTACCACAAATAATTTTATGGAAAAAGATGAGTTCAATGTAAAATGTCATATATTCCATAAGAATTATTCAAGTCCTATTTTTAATGACAAAAAGGAAATTTATAGCTAAAAGTGACATTTTGCCACAAAATTTAGTTTATGGAAAAAAAAATTATGGCAAAAAGCAATATTTGTTATAGTGACTCTTTTTTCCACCTTTCTTTAATTATAGACCTTTGCAAAGCACTATCGACAACATTGTGTAATTCACCAAATAGTCCTACTTCAAAAGAGAAGATGCTCTTCTCTTTAAGTTTTCATTTACAACTAGAGATGACCCATTTTTAACTTTGTTTGCTTTCACATTGGTTGGAGCTTTCTTTCTTGTCAGAGAATGTGTCACTTGTCTCTTAATAGTAGCATTAGGACTTCTAGAATCAGATTTAATTGACTCTAAATTAGATCTGCCCTTAACAATTGTATTACCCTTTTGATTAAAATTTGGCCCCACCTTTGAACTATTTGCATCCACCTTAAGAGTTTGAGGAATAGAAAAAATTGCTTGTCTAGTGAAGATACAACTCCTAGTACCTCCCAATGTTTCATGGGTTATCTTTTCTATTTCAAAGTAGTCTTATGTTTCAAGAAGATACCTTCTTCTCTAGATCAAAGTGCTCCTCTATTTCAAGTTCAATATCATAAAGGAACAAAATATGATCCAATAGATTAGAAAGCATTCTTCAAAGTTAAAAATTGTTTTTAGACCTTACAAAGTATGAAGTTCTGGGTTTTAAAAGCACATCCTCCCCAAATAGAGTTGTTTCATCGACCATCTTTAATGACTCTTAGCACAATTTCTCCTAAATACTTCCTAAAATAATCTTTTAAAAATTTTGAGATAAAGAAAGATTTAGAGATAAAATGTAACAAATGCAAATGTGTTAAAGGAGAACACTTGAAAAACTAAAGTTCCCATACTTGACTACCAGGATTTGAGATTTCAACATCTAAACAAGTGTCAAACTTGGTAATTAGGAGATGATAAGAATTGAAGTTTCCCCAGTCCATGTTAATAACCTACAAAAATAAGCATACATAAATCATTCTTTAATTGACTAGGCAAACCAACACCCAATAGTTGCCTACCATCTAACAGAATGTTGTTGACCTTCAAATCTTGATGAATAATCCTTAAACAAGAATCATGATACAGATAAAGAAGTCCTTTAGTAATACCTTGAATAATGTTGAAGTGTTTAACCCAATGAAGTTGTAGTCCTTTTGTTGGATCTAGACAATGCAACCATAGGAAAAGAAATATTATAATCAATGCAAAATGTTAATTCTAGTTCTGACATTTTCTTTTCAAAATATTCCTTTCAATTAGTTTTAAATTTAGAAAGAGTATTACAGGTTCAGAAATATGTCCTTCCCTTCTATATTCAAGTTTAAATATAGGTAGATTGTTGAATTGTTGTAATGTTTCTTGGTTGTTGGGAGTTCTTATCAATAGCCTAAGTGCATCTCCATGGCAAAGAACATATAGCTCCAAATCATATTGCTAGAGCCTCAGAGAAAGTTGGTATTGGTATATGTAGCAATACTTAGATAAATGAATTTCTAAATGTGATCAAAATTTAGTGAGACATAGTAGTTCTCAATGAGAGTTATCGATCAAGACAATATAGGTTACTAAGTAGAAAATACAATGTAGAAGTGTGAGGCAAACCAACCAAACAAAAGTGTATCCAAGCTCTTGTTAGGCATGTATTCATAAACCAACTTCTCTTTTCCTTCAATACAACAACCTAAGAACCTAACAAGATTCTTATGTTGGAGCTTGGAAATTCATACATTTTCATTCTTGAACTTTTCTATTCCTCACTCTTAGTTACTAGAAAGTCTTTTCACTACTATTTCATGTCCATCTTATAGCTTTCCCTATACATGTTCCATAAATTTAGTAATAAATACATGCGTACTCAGTCATCTACTCAAACAAGAATAAATTCACCTTAAAAACAGGACTAAAGGCTCATTTTCTAAGTTTGTTTGTTAGGCTCAAGTTGTTGGTTGCAACTAGTTTCATCAAAGTAATATCAAGAATTGATTTATTTTAAATAAAAAGAAAAGTTATTGGATTTCATCAAAGTAGTATCAAAAGAAAGCAAATTTATCTACGAGCATTGTACTAAGCAAAGTGAAGCTTCATGAATCTAAAATAGTTTTGAATTAAATAAGAACAACCAGAATCTAGAACCATGATGCCACCCAAAGTTTCTCAAAATTTCATCATGCATTCACACAAGTTAAAAAACTCATATAACTCAAAACCTAAATATATTAAGGGGAAAAAATATAAAATTGAGACATGCAAGTCATCCACAATTAGCTCAATTTCCTTTTCAATGTTAGTCAAGTAAATAATTTTTTTTTAACATAACATATATAATATAGATAAGAAGAAAACATAAAACGTCAATAATGAAGAATAAGAAAATATAGCAAAAACTACCAAGACCATCAGTCGATGAACACTTGGTGAGCAAGTAGAAAATATGTCATGAATTAGATTTAACCTTAATGCCAAAACAAAAACCATCCTCAACACTTTGAAACAAATATTAAAATTAGAAGTAACACCCTAAAACCCATAATTCTTACCTTAACTCCATTTTAAATTCACCAAACACAAACAGATAATCAACAAATTAGAAAAAAAATAAAAATAAATAAAAATGAAGGATTAAAATTTGAGAAGCGGTTATAGTCTTTCCAAACTTTAAATTAGATTCAAAGATCTGAAAACTTTAGAAAAAAATATAAGAGGTTTCGAGTCAGTCTGATACCCTAAGCAAGGAGATGATGGGTGGGAGTGAGGGGTATCGAGAGAGAAAAGTAAGAGCTCATGTTACATTCTCGACTAGATTCTCCTAAACCACACCAACTAGTCAAGCATCGATATAAATAAACACCACATCAAACCTTCCAAAAAAACCATAGATATCATCAGTTCACTCCTTGCTACTTCATGAAGGAAAATGTCAAACCGCTCTTCAATGGTCTCTCATTTCACTTCTAATTTCAAGAACCGATCAGATCTATGAAATTCCATTGCTAATGGGTCTTGATGTTGCTGCTAATGAGGATGTGAGCTCATAGAAAACCTAAACATTGGTCGATAATTAACAATGAGTAGTGAAGACTTTAGGGTTGTCGATGCTCACCATTGGTGTGAGTGTAAGCATATGTTTTTGTGGATGTGAAATCATTTAGAAGGAGTGGAAATTTAGGCATATATATTGTTAGAGTTATTTATTCATTAATATCTAGTAGCTTTATTTAGTTACTATTTTTCTTTCTTATTTAGTCACTATATTAGGATTATTGTAATTAGAATTATTTTCTTTCTTTTTTAGGTTTTACTAGGCACATTTAAATCCTAATAGTGTTGTATTTTTTTTTTCAAAAGAATTCATAAGGAGAAATCCTAGATTTTCTTTTCTCTATTTTTTTCTTTGACTTGTTTTTTTATTTTTTATTTCAACATAGTATCAAAGTAAGATTGATCATTTAATGAGACCTTTTTATTTGTATTCTATTTTACGTGAAATTCATTTTTTTTCATGTTTAATTGTGGGATATCGTAGTAGGTGGTTATTGCATCGTTCTTTTCCTAATTAATCCTGGTATTTGATTTTGTATTTATTTTCTTCAATTTGTATTTGCTTGCTTTTTTTTTTGTTGCTTATTTGTTATTCATTCATCATGGCTAGTGAAAGAGATGATTCCCTTCAATCTATTAGTGTGAGATTGGATAGAAAAAATTATCCGTATTGGAGTTATGTGATGAAAAGTTTTCTAAAAGACAAAAAGATGTGGGGTTATATTATTGACACTCTACACAAACTTATGAATGAAAATGATGAAAAATATGTAAAACTATTAGATGTTTGGGAAGTAAGCAATTCTAAAATTATTACTTGGATTAGCAACTCTATTGAAACTTTGATAGATACGCAATTAGCAAAATATGAAATTGCTAAGGAAATCTGGAACATTTGGAAAGATTGTATACACAATCCAATTTTGCAAAACAACATTAGTTAAAGATTGATATTCAAGCCCTTGAACAAAAAGAAAAGGTTATTTAAGAGTTTTATTCCATGATGCCTAATTTCTAGGACTAGTTGACTCTCACGAAATCAATAGAGCTTCAAGCCTTTGCACCTTATATTGCCCTTAGAGAGGAACAATGTCTTGTTCAATTTTTATGGCCTTCTGTAGTAATTTTGAAGCATTGCATGGGACAATTTTGTATCACAACCCATTTCCTTCTCATGAATAAGTGGTTGGTGAATTGTTTGCTAAGAAGATATGTTTTGTTTTATTTTTAAAGGGTAAACAAAATAAGAAAGAAAAACCCTAAGTGTGACTCCTTATTTTGGAAAAAGCGGTCTGTGAAAAACCGGATCGGGTTCGGGGGTCAGGTTACTTATCGGGAAGGTACGGTAAAGACCGTAGCACCCCTCTAAGTCCCTAAAGTCGGGTCTCTACTAATAAGGTGAAGCTGACGTGGTAATGGTGAGGAAATCAATGAATACTCGAATCGATCATGCACATATGAGTATCAGAATATGCATAGAGAATAACCAAAGGGGAATTGGATGCGTACCTGATCCACGAGCCACCATGCGCTATTAAGATAGGGGATTAGCGCACAATTAAATAATAATCTCATGCATGTCATAGAGTAGAATAAATCAATCATGCATGGCAATTAAATCAGTCAATCAATCAATCAATTTAAAAAAAAAATCACTTATGTGGGGCCCCCACCAAAGCCCGTTTTATTTTGCATGGACCAAATCTGTAAATTCCATAACTAGGAATTACAAAATTTGATTCTTGCGTATTTTAAAACATTTTAAAAAACAAAGAAAATGAAAAAGGATTGCCGAAGAGAAAATGGCAACCAATTTTATTGGAAAAATGGAATTTTTGATGAAGGAACATATAGAGTTGCGATTATTTAAAAAGATTAAAATCCGAAAGAATATTTGAATGAAGGGATTTGAAAAATTATTTTCAAAACTAAGGATGGTGATATGGGAGAAGTAAAAGGAGATGTCACGTGGCCACTAAGATTGGCATGGTGAACAGGGCCATGCAAAGAAAATCCCCTTCTTAGCCCATTTGAAAAACAGGTCAATTTCTGAATTTGTGGCTTCTCATCAATCCTTGACCTGGGCAGGTTTGTCAAGACCATGAACGTACCTCTCCTTTATATTTTGCCCCAGCAACCAAAGCACCCATATCCAATGCCATAGGTCTCACTTCAGCGAGATTACTGGGAACGCCCCCTCTTATAATTTTCTGAGCTAATCTTTCAAAAACAGCAGTCTTACCCACACCTGGTTCTTCAATAAGAACAGGGTCGTTCTTAGTTTCCCTTGGAAGAATCCTGATGACCCTCCGGATCTCTTCGTCTCGGCTGATGACAGGATCAAGCTTTCCAGTTTACTCAACAAGGTCACACCCATAAGTCTTCAATGCTTGGAATGCAGTGTTCCCAG